>QVRM01004417.1:0-72500 GCA_003439945.1 Dermanyssus gallinae | reverse complement strand
GCCTTGAGCTTTGCAAGTTTGCGTAGCAGAAAGCACGATCTTCTTACAGGTTTGCATTGTTCACGGCACATCAAGATTTTCTCTTCGTAGAAACCAATCAGGCGCTGTAGCTGAGCCTTTGAGCTGCCTGGAAAAGACAACGGGCCCAAACCAATAGAATTGGTACATTCTTGCGATTGCACCGTATTCTTAGTACGCGACACAAGAGGCACTATCTTCCATTAATTATTTATAACTTAATGGGGGGGTGTTAAAAACTCATATATATATATATATATATATATATATATATATATATATATATATATATGAGTTTGTAACACCCCCCATTAAGTTCTAATTAATTAATGGTAGGTAGTGCCTCTTGTGTCGCGTATTAAGAATTCTTAATACGCGACACAAGAGGCACTACCCTCTAATACTAATTAATTAAATATAATATAACTAAAGGGGGAGAGTTACAAACTCATATATACTTTATGAGCACGCATAGGCTACCTTGGAACTAGCCAACTCAGGTTTAATTTTATCGCCACGACGTCAAAAGAAGAAATCTGTACGTGAACTGCTTGACTATATGCAACGAACCGCTCATTTGAAACAAAAGAGTAGAAATGCAAACAACGCCAATGTGAAAACTATAACTAGTATAATTAGTACACGCGAATAATGTTTGAAAATGAACTTCGCATGTAACCAGGATAGAATTGCTGACTCTACGTTTCCTACAAACATGTATGTCTTGCTGTGTAACGTTGCAATAAAGTTATGGCGGCTGTATAACAGCAACGCAATCTCTTTTCCGTAGATTTCATTGCTGTCACTATCTCTTGAATAGTAACAGTTTAAAATCAAATGTTTTTGTCACGCATTTAAAAACGTTTCTCATCTTTATTGCCTGTGCAATTCTCCCAGTCTATTGACGCTTACTTATTATATCGGAGCGTGAAGCTTAAGAGAGCTTATTCACCTGTTTCAACTGTTTATTGACATTTCTTGTAGATAATTGCTCACATTAATTTCAAGCTCCATTAAGCACATAGCTTGTTCGGAGCCCCTTTTATGCAATAACAATGTATAATTTATATATGTCATTTTCACCTATTTACAATAGATAGCAACATGGTTATATTTTTATATCACTTTTAACCATATACCAAAGTTTCAAGATAATGCTCTTTGAGATCGCATTTGAAATTTAGCAGGGACTTTGTCTGCCAACCGAGGCCGGTACTTTGTTCCAGTAGGTGGCCCCAATGTTTCTGATTGGTTTTGACTGGTTGGAGTTGGCGTGTGACAGAGTAAGCAGGTTTGATGCGTTACCTCTTGTAGATATGGGTGTTGCTGATGTTGCCGGACCATATAAGTTTGGATGCACTCCAGGGAGTATACGCTTAATTTCAACTACGAGACAGTATAAGTTTTTGGAAACGGCAAAATTATAATCTTTTTGTAGTGCGGTTGCATTGAATCTCGCATCCAGAGGTCCAGAGTTATTATATACGATATGGGTCTCAACGGAATGACATCCAACTGTTCGAGTCCATCCATCGAGTCCTATACTACTTTAAATAGAGGCTTGTAGCAAACTCCATTGAAACCTCCTTCAAACAATAAACAAGATGCAAAGAAATTTCTCGCAACGATAAAGAAGCCCGCACAGAAATACTAGTGATACTGCCCTGATGTGCTTTACGACCTTGCAAATACAGCAATAATTGAAAATTTTCTGCTTTCCAGAAAGGTCAGAAACACGTCATTCATTCATTTATTTGTCGTCATCATACAGCCGGTCGCCGGCATGTTCTCAACCGGAGAAGCCAGCAAAAAACATAAACGGATCTAATTTTTTTTTTATAATGGTATTCCTGAAATACAATGCTGAGGTGTGAAAGCGTATCCTCGTTATTTCATGGTTTTCGTCTAGCTGCTCTCAGCCCATCGCACCTAATATCGACGCGGCATTTCCTCTGCAAGCTGCAAATGAAATGTTTCCGTCCGTGATGACGCAGCTGTGGCTAAGCTAACCTGAAAACGAGCGTATTTGGCGCGCATACACGAAGCGGCAACAGCAGAGCTGCGACGATCGTAGTTTAAAACGTTTCTTAGTACAGCTTTGCCTATGAACTTAGTTTTGTTGTGATTTATTACAATTCTGTTTTGTTTTATCCACGTTTCGATACTGCGTTTTATGTGTTGCGTATTCTGAATTGACTGTTGTGTCATATAGATAGATCAGTGCTGTGTCGTCCGCGCACATGTATTTAATATAGCATTTTTTTTTGGCCTAAGATCGTAGTCTCCGGGCCACAGGAGTTTATGGTTTTTGACACAAATTTGTCTTATTGGGCAGCGTCACCTATTCTAAAACAAGTTTTTCGAGACAACCATCAATCTAGCGTCTTTCTAGTTCTGCTAGGACAAACCACGACGTGGTATTCAGCGTGGCATTTGCTCTAGCGTTGCCTGCATCGACATAAGTCCTGTGGTTCGTGAAAACCCTCCACGTTGCAAGAACATGATGAAATCCGTGCGCTGCAAAGGCCGTAGTTAGATGCCAATATTTTATCCCGCTAGCCCAGCGCTTCTCATTGTTGCTGTCGCATAAATGCCTATGTCCACCTCACTAATTTTGTTTTACCAGTTCCACATATACACGCTGAAGGCGCGCGTTTTCTTTAGATCACATCATTTTTGCAGGTTCTCTGTCAGCAGCAAGCTGCCACATTCCAGTACGTGGACCACTCAATTTCTGCACGTATTCGATAGCGCGGAAACCCTCTTTAGAAGAAAAAACCTCACCCCCTTAATTGTATGCAATTCATCCACTCACAACTTATTCATATTAAACCTTCTTCAGGATGTGTGGTCGAAAGCTGCTACAGCTCGTTGATAAGGTGAGCCCTAATGTAAATAATTTTACAATTTTTAATTCCGTTCCCCTGATTTGAAGCAAGTCCTCCCTAGCCAGACGGCTGCTTCTTCGAAATGTTATGACTACTGCCTTTTCCCAATTAAACGTCAAGCCATTTTCATCCTTGAATGTAACTAGTCGATTCATGGCTCCTTTCACTCTGAAAAGACTTCAGTAAGTATAGCAAGATTACCGTTCTTTCAGAGTCAATTTAGTCTAATCTCGCATTAAAGTTCCTTCCTATGATCATCAGAGTCCTCTTCGGTGAAGCTTTTAATCCCAACAAGAGGTGCTCAATCATCGTTTCTGTTCTATCTCCGTTGCACATAGGTGGCCAGTATTTCTAGTTTAGATGATGTTACTGCGATTAAATTTTCTGCTACTATCTCCACGCTCATTTATCTCACCGTTGGTCTAATGAAGACTAATACTCCCCCGCTTGGCCTACCCGGAGCTTCTCTACGTGACGCCACTGCATGGTGTCCATAGAATCCCCGTATATTAAACTGCTTTCGCGCCTAGAGCTCCCTTAAAAAAATGAGCGTCCACCCCTTTGTATACATCATTCCTCACTAATTTTGTACATCGTTCCCAAACAGATCTCCCTTCCCTCGCATTTCCATATCACTATCTGAATACCTACATCGTTAAACCTATTATTTTCGTGCTGGAAATGCTGGTTCTTGCACGCGAGCGGCTTGTTCAATATTATCTTCAGATATCAGGTTGACATGGAATATAATGAAGGCGTTGTTGCACGATCTCCGTTTCTGCCCCTCCGTGTGTAGGTCGGGTGTTAAAAGTAATATAAGTAATACAAACTAATTTGCATCAACACATTGCAATTAGATGAAAATGGCAAATATAAAGCATGCATTGCAATCTCATAAAAGAAACACTTCGAACAAGCTATGCGTTTAATGGAACTTGGAATTACCAAGTGCAATTATCTTATAAGAAATGTCAATAAACAATTTCATAATGCATTCAAAATGCATTCAGCTGTTTGTGCACCGGACGCACTATTGACGCTTGAGGAGAAACAGCCATAATCAGGGGCTCTGCACTCGTCGAAGCAGTTCAGACCGCTTCAGATCGAGGGGCAGGACTTCTTTATGAAGACAAATCGTTGTGTTGTTTATCAGACGGAATAATCTGGTCTGAGACGGATCTGGTTGGTCGCAATAGCAAAGCTTGTTAACGTGAGGCGAGTAAACTACCACGTTCAATCTGCTGGTGTCCCTAGTGCGACTCTTTAGGAACTGTGTGAACCCCCTCGTTTCCGACAGACATGTTGGAGCAATTCTTCCATTGTGCATACAATGACTTTAGAATCATCATTACCGCAGTTGAGACTATGCGTCCGTGATTGCGAACACATCAGGGAGTTTCAGTCGATGCGTTATCTGCGTTAAAAACGCCGATGAGGGCAATGGCTTCAGTGGGGCCAGGCCGACAGCACGCTTGCACCTACCTCCCCTGAGCTCATGAGGATGAGAAGGTCTTTGAGGTGTCTGGAACAAAGGGCATTCAGACTAGCCGTAGAGCTTTTCAAAAATGTAAGTGATGTCAAAGACTGCCTGATTGAGTTTACAGCTGGAGTCGACGCCAATACTCTGCAACGTGCAAATCTAGAAGAAAAAACAGTGGTTTGTGTCCTAAACAACACAATCGTTAATAAAAGTTAAATCTTATGGCGACGGATCGACGTTACTTATAATATGGCCCCTGTGCGTCGAAAGGGACAGTCAGAAATCATATATATCACTGTCGAAGGACAGGTGTCGAAAACTACAAATATTCCTTAAGAAGGAAGTGAAGTCCTTGTACTATTACATTACATCAATGAATCTGTTCTTAGTGGGAAAGAATTTGCGCATATCTTAGAAGTAGGTTGTTTTTAATGCTAAACTAGAATCCGTCCGCTACGGGCTCGGAATCGGCGTGAGGCATATCTTTAATTCTCGGAGGGCCGGACATGTTAAGATTTCTAGCGATCGGTCTATCTATTATAACCGAGCAAGATGGCTTAGTGGGAAAAACCTGGCATTCGGGAGGTCTGGGTTCGAGACCCAGACCGGCCATTTCTAAATTGGTTTTTATGGTTCCCAATTTAAACAAGGTGAATGTCGGAGTGGATTAAAAATCGACCATGATCGAAAAAAACGGGGAGCACAGATGTCTCAATAAAAATACAAAAGCTGGCATATTTGGCAAACATCTGCTTTCTTACGCAGATGATCTCGTGATTTTCAGCCATGCTCCATTTTATATTTGACAAGCCTTTGCTCCATTTCGTGACAATTTAGGCCCACTAGGCTTTTGGCTAAGCCTTTTAAGACAGAACCGAAAAGTTCTGACAAAACGGTCGTCTTGCAGAAGCGAACCTTTTGCGCCAGCTGCGGCAAACATTGAACATCCCGTGCACGTGTGTGTTCCCTTCCCATAACTCTAGAAGAGCTAGTCAAAAAGTTAAACAGTTAATAAAATGATCCCTAAAGTTTACAGTAAAGAATGCCAAGGATTTCAATATTACCTTTTAGATACACATATAGAAAAAAAACCTTCGTATCTATGCACCACTAGCTTGAATCTTAACTTAATGTGGCACTTATTGAGGCTGAAGCCACGTTTTATAACGCTAATGTCACCGGTTCCCACCAAACATCCAACTAACCACGTTTTCTCGCTCGATATGACGCCCTAGTGTAACGCTACACCGGTACCCTTGCCTCGTAAAAGTGTTGGTAACATCCAATTGATAACATAATCGCTTTTTGCTTATCACAGCAGGGAGCACTTACTGTTTCTAGCAGGTTTTTACTGACGCTTCCGTATGCATCATGTGACTGTCAAGACGGCGTAAGGTGGACGAGTCATATTGCATGTTCTCTTTTCATTTTAGCTCTAAATTCTCAAATTTAGCCGTGCCTATCTTGGCCATCTCTTAAGAGTGTCCCTCTCTAGCTTTGATGACGAATAAACGTTTTTTCCATTTAAACTTAATTTGAATTTTAATTATTTCAGACGGCGTGACGCGCCCTCGCTTCTGCTAAGAGCAAGGCCATACTTCTAGTGAAACGGAGAATCCACCCCGCCCTCCACCTCCGTCTTGAAAACCAGGAGATCGCACTTGTTACTAAGGTGACGTACCTCGGGGTCACCCTAGACAAAAATCTCTGCGGTACCGAACACATGCAGCAGGCGACGGAGAAGGCAATCAAGTCAGCTAATACCTTCGTACGACTGATGTCTAACGCTTATGGGCCACAACAATCCAGACGGCGCATAGTCATGTCCGCGGCCTGTCAATGCCCCTCCGGCCTGGCCCCCCGATACCCTGAAATTCGCGCCTAACAGGATCCGCCAGCGTCGGGGCCAGAGGGTCGGAGCTTTCAGGATAATCGCGGCGTAACGAACGGACATCGCAGGGGCGGTCCTTGTCCTTGCTGGAACCTGAAATCTAAAAGGAGTTAAACGCCGCCTAAGGGGTAACTTCCAGCGCAAGAAGGACGAGGAGCGTCGACATACAATCGACCTCTGGCAGAAGGAGTGGGACGGCTTACAAGAGGTTGTCCCAGGCTCCAGTCTTCGCGCCGTAGTCCCCAACATCAAAGACTGGCTAACCGCCCTGGGCGGTGAACTCGCCTTCTACACGACCCAGAACCAGACAGACCATGCCGACTCCTAGCCTTGCCTGTTCAGGATCGGGAAGGCTCCCAGCCCCAAGTGCATCCACTGCGGCGATGGACCGGAGGACATCCAGATCACGCTGCTTTAAGGTGTACATGGGCGGAGCAACGCGCACCTCTACAGTTTCTAATAGATACACCGACTTTTAACTCACTTTCTAATTAGTCCTCTAAAAGACGCTGTTTGACGTGACACGCCACATACCTCCCAGAGTCAGCAGAATCAAGCGTATTTCTGTAAATCTGGTGGTCGGTCTATGTAGCTCAGCCGACGGATACTGTGTCGGCTTGCAGCCCTGCAGTCTTTATCTTCAAATTTAGCACCTGTCAAAGATCACAGCGGCATCTGGTAATTAATGACTGTTTTGCTCCCGTCACCATTGTTGCGCGATTTGGTGATTACAGCATCATAAGCAATTCGCCTAAGGAAGTGCCTGTTGCTCACTCGCTGACAAAGTGAATCAAGTATAATTGAAACTTACAAAAGACATCAATTTCATTTGCTGTTTCTAACGTATCCACCCATAGACAGACGCCACCAGTCTCGTTTCTACTAGTTATGAAAACGATTGTAGAGGACTCTTGTTGTTTCAACTGCAGACCAGAAAGAATCTGCTTAGCAAATGTTTTCAGTTCTTTATAGCACTGTTAACGTAGTGATTGTTTTGCCTATTGACATAAATCCTAACTTGCTAGTAATTCGTGAGTGCCAAAAAGTAGCTTACTCTGGTTTTAGTGTAAGAAAAGTCTATGCGTACTGAAGTGGTAGAAGTGGCTGAGCTTACCTCGGCAGAAATAGTAAACTGTGCCTGTGTGTGTTTGTATATATATACATATATATACTCTTTTTTTCTATGGGACCGTCTTCTCCGGACGGCAAATTTATTTTCGTTCAATATTTCTTCATTGAGTTTAAAATGTTCATAATTACATCATTGCAGAAAAGGCTATCGCCCGTGTCTGGCTGATATATATATATATATATATATATATATATATATATATATATATATATAAACAGTAATTTATGTAATAATATATATATATATATATATATATATATTATTACATAAATTACTGTTTTTACTGTTTATAAACAGCCACTAGCCTTGGTATTACCATAATAAAAATTCCCAAGATGGCACCAGTGCCTGGGTTGAGGTGACCTAAGACCGAAAAAGAAGAGTTTGACTTCTATTAAATTGTTTGTGATAGAACCAGTGCTCGATTCGTGCACTGGTTATTATTAAATGCGTACGTTACCCGGTATGAATAAACAAAGGTCGGGTACAGTCTGTCTATTTTGGTAGAGTGCATGCAATATATATATATATATATATATATATATATATATATATATATATATATATATATAATGATACAGCGTTAGAACGCGTGAATACCAAGGACAAGAGGTAGAAACAGAACGAATAACAATCAGCACGTGCGTACCCCTGTAGCGCCAGCCAACAAGGACTTATCCAGCTCGTTAGTGTCACACAACGAACCAAGACCCTATGACGCATAGAACCATTTTTTTTTATTGAATGTATGTTACAACCATTTTCAACGGAACTACTTTCGTTTTACTTCATTGAAAATGGAGGTTCTTCTATGCACTCCGTTCATAGCTGCTCCCTTCTAGTGTTGGTTTTCGGCCGTCGTTCCATCTCTTAGTCGCCTCAGCCTCTCAGCTCGCTGTCGTTCTAGTTCGTTCTTTCTTCTCATTACACGTTCCACCAGTAGCATGCCCTGCTCCCATTTGGATTCGTCCTCCAGCATAGCGGAGACTAGGTCTGTCACCGTCATGTCTGAAGAAGTCATTGCTGGTGAGTTCTGTCGTATGTCTTCGAATGCTGGGCACCGGAGGATTGTATGAGTCACGTCATCATCCTCGCTTGTGTCGCACGTAATGCATTTGGCGTCCGGAGCTTTGCCTATCTTGTGCAGGTATTTTTGGAAGCATCCGTGTCCCGTCAATACCTGCGTCAGCCAGTAGGTGACCTCTCCATATGCTTGCGTGTTAACTGCTGCGCTGCTACCACCGTTGATAACAAGCGCAACGTTACCAACAAAATACTTAGAGTCCTACTGTTAGTCCCAACTACGAGCCTTTTTACTGCGGGCTTTTAAAGATCGTTTATATTTTATAAACAATCTTTAGTGTGCTCCTACTGCTGGACTCAATTTGGCTTTCTCCCGCAGAGAAGAATCGAAACGTTTTCGGGCTGACCCTCAGTCAACATTTAACGACAACGGGACTGCTTTCACATTGCTTTGTGAGACGAACCCCATAAATACCCCAATGTGCGACGGTGGGGCTCGACTCCGTGCACCTATGTGTCTTCTCCGGTCACAAGGCGCACGCCAATGTACCCACCACGCCACCGGGCTCGACCGCCTCAGAGAGGAACCTAACGGCAGCGCAATGCTCAACCCGATGTATCGAACAAAGAACAAGTAGAATTCTACCCGAGCAAGATTCGATCCTACGCATGGCAACAGTTTCTTCGAGCTGAGAATTTGCCGTATAACCAACCGCTACTTCTGCGATCAGCAACAAGTGATTTGTCTAACTCGAAACTACATATAGTACACGTTACGTATGCATAAGCTTTGCTATTAAACCAACGTTAACATGAACACTCCGATTCGATTAGGAGCCGAACACGTTTATAAGTGGATGTTTATAGCGTTAGCTAAGCGCTAGTGGTAACAATAAGGTAATATAAAAGTTTATTTTCGTCACATATTGATTGAAATTCGAATACACATATATATATATATATATGGAGTTGTAATTGCCGGGCTCATAATAGGTTTTCTACAGTATCTCGTAGAAACGTGTGAACCATTTTAGTACATAACATAAAGTGGCTTCACACTCTTGTATGTCAAAGTAGATCTTGAGCATGTACAACTTGTTCAGTCACACGCCAATACAACATTCCTCCAAAAACTGATATAGTCTTCCTCCCTGTATTCTAGGGAGGTCCCGGTGTATGTATCAATAGAGCAATGCTGTTTGTGATCAAACGATTTACAAATGCCTTTTTTAAGAGTTTGTCTGGCATTGTAGCCGAAATTAATTTTGGCAAGCCGAGCATTCGTTGTTTTAAAAACAATGATCTGAAGTTGCTTCAAGCTGAGCAGTGGCAATGTCTCGAGAAATAATAACAAAAAGGGGCAATATCTTTAAAAAAGAGAGTCGAAGTCTTGTCTTAAAATCGATAAAAACTACGCTAAATTCGCCCTGAGCTTTGACGTACCTGATGACCACCTCCGCGCGAGGCAGTGAAGCTATTGAACGGCAAGCGATCTTAGGATTTTGGACATGACATTCGTCCGTGATATTTCTCGGTAGTTGTCGGGTTTTCTTGGGGAGTCCTTCTGTTTGTGCACAAGAGATAATTCGCAACGTCTTTAAGCTTCTCGCCAGGCTACTGTCGGCCACGCGTCTTAAAGGCCTATTGTTTTCGTAGGTTACTTTTGATTGATTTAGTACCAACTTGTAGCGTTCTTGTATTTGAGCTAAATCGTTCTTCACAATTATGCTACAGCTGACTAGAGCAGCAAATATGGTTGAAGCTGACGACAGTATTGAGTCTGAAGTGCTGCTCCCATGTATGGGGATTGGTGCGCGGGTGGTTCGAGCCCCACCGTTGCACATTTCTATTTATGGCGGTCCGTCTATGAAGCAATGCGACGAGCAGTCGCGTGGACGTCAAATCTTGGCTGAGGGCCAGCTCGAATATATGGGGATGCGGCTCGGACTCTCGGCAAACTCGAAAAGTTCAATCTTTTGGTTCTGCTTTTATTGAACTCGGTTTGCATACTCTTGCACGCCCGAAACGCCCGGTAATCGCATTAATTGCACCTCTCTAATCTCCGCACAGAACCCACCACCCCCCCCCCCCGCTGGCCAGACTATGGAGGGTTCTGACGGTAAAGAAAACGTCTTCGGTTATGCTGACATGAAATTTGCGACAGTAGTCGACGATCATCACTACATAGTTTTCCGTTAGTTTTGTTATTTTTGCTCGGACGTTTTCTGGCAGTTGCAGCAGCAGCACCACCACCACCACTTTGCCGAATTGTTTTTTTCATTTGCGCCTTCGTTTTTGCTGTGTCGACTTTGCGATCGTTTTTTTGTTTCTCGAGCTCGTCCACAATGCGACGGCTGTATGATACGCTTAGTCAACTTCATCAGCTTACGGAGACAGGTGGTTTCTTCCTGTTGGAAGACGTTTTTGCGACCGACTAAAATGCACACGTGTTGGCACAACATGGTCGTTACGTGCATTGTTGTATTGACTGCCGTGCCGTCTGTGACGCCGAACGTGCATGTGTCAGTTAATGCACCTCCGCTAAAGCGTAGTGAACGCGGAGTCATTTGTCGACTTCTTTGTGTTCGACACTCGCTACAGCAGCAGCAGTGCTTGCAGGAGGAGGGCTTACGAGGGGTGCTGCTATGATGATATACTGGACAATAATAATCGCCGCTAAAGGGTACTCTTTGTTTTGGCGGGGGCAACGCTGCAATATAGTGTAGTTGTAGCGGTTTCTATTCCTTTCAACACTGCATTTAGTTTGGTTTTCACACCATTTCACTTTAAGGAGCAGCCGAGCTAGTCTAAATTAAACTTAGAAATAATTCGCGAATAAGATCATTTTTACATAGTATTCGTCGTTGTGATATGAACTTGATATGAAATAGTGTCAAGAAATTTACTTCGCCGTCATTATTATAAAGGTCATTGTGGCATCAACTCGTGGATAGATTGATTCCATGGCTTTTCCATTGGTTCAGCAGTGGCCCGCCTCTTTATGTCCTTAGCACTTGTTACAACTGCTTGTTCATTTCTTCTACCTGAATTCAAGTCCTCTTCGTTATAGCCTTCTCTCATTCGACGCCCAAGGATACTTGCTTCAGAAAATGCTTTGTTTTATTTATATAAACGTATGGTTTCATATGAGTGTGTATACTTGCATATATACACATGCGTACTTTAACAAAAGAATACAGACTTTGTCCGATTTTTATGTATTTATACAACGTAATGTACACATTTAATAATAATCGTTAAAGCAAATATTTATTTCCAATGAAACGTGGTCTCTAAAAAGTCTTGCTTCGAAGTAGGAGTTAAATTACTACAATCTATGATACCGTATTGTTGCCCAACAAAAGAGCATAAAATATGCCATTGCTAGACAACCATATAGCAAAAGCCTATGTATATATTACATTTTTTTTCTAATATTCAGGATGGCCCGGCTGGATTGTTTCCCATTGCTGGCTCCATTTGCTTAGGATGTCGGGTCTGCTGATTAGTGTTCTCTCCGTCAGACCGCTCATTAAAGAGTTATTGATGCCAGCCCTTTAACTATTCGGTCCCCGGAAACTTGTCTAGAAAGGACCTGTATGGCTGCAAAATCAATACTTCCTGATCTCAAAAATGATCCAGGCTTAACACGACTTGCTTACCTGCCCACTCGGCCGACTGCCTGAGCTACTGTCCCGGAACTTACGACTGAACAACCTCCTGACATGCCAGGACTTTGTGGAGACGCTCCTCAAGGATTACAATTCCTGGATCCCTTCGCATTCGAGACGCTGGGTGGCCCTGGGCCCCTCACAACGACGCTAATTTCCCAGGTTGGCGACGCTTTACAGCAGGCTACGATGGACAAGAGGGCGGGCACTTTCTTCTACCAACGGCTTTCCCTAGAGATTCAGAGAGGTAACGCGATTTCGGTGCTCGGAACTATGAAAGACTGGATGGACCCGCGTCTTCGCGTCAGGGATCGGGCAAGACTCCCACTCGGACACGAGTGATAGATGAGGAGTGAGCCATCGGCGTCGTGGATTTAAACATTCACATGTATATATGAAATTCCTAAATGAAGCTTAATAAATAATAAATAAAATAAAAAATCCTGGATTATGGTAACAAGATTCGCAGCAAGTATCTCCGCGGCGGAAATAATTGACGCACACGTCCGAGCATCCTAAATGGCAAGAAGAGTGGCCAGGTGAAGTAATCTCGCAAAAGCAGTACTGCGGCCACCCCTGACAAGAGGCAAAGAGGACGACTGGATTTTAGTGGATGCGAGTCCCACACTACCTATACTACTATATATATATACATATATATATATATATATATATATATATATATATAAGGGAGCGTTAATCCATTAATGTGTGTATGCGTTTGAATATACGTTACGTGTGCAGCATGGTTATGTGCGCAGTTTGTTTTTAGTTTTTTACAGTTGCATCGACACCCTTAAAACTTTCAACGTTTTTTTCTCCCAGAGAATCTGAAGCGAGCGGAACAGCTGATAATTTGAAGGGGCAAAGTTAGGGCTGCATGATGGTAGAGTACAACATTTATTGATTGGGGTTATTATTGTTCTTCTTTCACTTGGCAATAGTTTGACTGTAGTAGTATACGCTGAGAAATATCCAACTATTTATTGCGATAATTGATTGAAACATGGCTAACGGAATTTTTAGATTTCCCCTAAATTAGTTCGTGCTGTATGTTGATTACTGTAACGTTTCCTAGCAACAGTATGGCGCAGCCGAGCATGCTTGCATGTGCATGTCGGAACTGCTCTGGATGAGTCTTTGGAAATTGTAGATCTGGTTGAAAACGTTGATGATCTGGCTTGATCAGGACTCGAACCAATTTTATTGTGTTTATAGTTTACTTTAGGTGGACTGCTCCGCAAATCAGTCAAGTGCAAACGTTTAGAAGGCGGTTAGCTTAATCTTCGATGTTTTATTTGATCAAACATATACCATATTTTACTAAGCACCGAGCTTAACATAACTAAAAAAAACTTGCTACAGCGGTAGCAAGTTACTATGACATTCGAGTCATAGTTTCTTCATCAGGTCATGCGTAAAAATGCGTAGTAAAATAAAATCTTATTATAATACGATAATAATCGTAATTACAATATCAAACATAATAAGAAGAATATGCAACATAAATAGGTCAAAGCTAACAAAATACCAGTCCTTGATGGCTTTGAGCTGTGTGCCTTTAAATACATGTAAATAACTCATGAAGATAATGAGAGTTATCTATCTCTCAAGTTAGGACGATCGAAGGCCGAGTAGGCAAGACAGACTGTAGCAGTCTATCATGATCGAAAAAGAATTAAGTCGTGGTAATTGCAAAAAAATGAACGAAATACCATTTGAGTCTGAGAATTAAACACGATCAGATCTCTATTCAGAGACAATAGCCTTCTAAGCACGGTCAGAATTCTACTCGGATACGATAGCTTTCTGAACATGCTTTAAGGTTAAGCCTTTTCTAAGCCTGAACAATAAAATAATAGAATATAATGTTGTTACATTGACAGACTCGGAGAGCATATATGCAAGTGCCTTATCTATTAGTGAATTCCGTCTTTTCGAACGCCATGTCGCCGGTAGCGATGATACATTGTTATTCCATAAAAGGGGCACCGAACAAGCTATGTGCTTAATGGAGCTTGAAATTAATGTGTGCAATTATCTACAAGAAATGTCAATAAACAGTTGAACAAACAGTTGATTAAGCCTCCGAAAGCGATTTCGGTCACGATGCAAAGACCGGCCACAGCCAGTATCCCGGGATCGTATGAGGGAACGCTCGGGAAATCACAGGAGAGGTCCAGGGATGGATCACGTGGAGTCGTTAGCGAAGAAGACAGTCTTGCTCAAAGTCTAGAGATCGCAGGAATCGTAACGGACGCAACGGAAACAGAAGGGCGAGAATACGAAGGAGACGACAAATAGCCGCGACGGAACAGCCTCGAGTGTGCGCCGCTTGTCGAGACCAATGACACGCCTGTTTAGTAATAGTTGGTCAGCAATGCAAGCAGGCGTCGCGCTAGAAAAAACGCCCCTTCGTGTAGGGGCGGGCTTTCCCGGCCGGCGAGCCTGACGAATCGTTCGTTGGTCAAGTTGGCACGCAAAGTCCGTTGGCCACGACTTAAACTCGCATAGCGCAGGAACTCCCAGCTCAACCCCCGCCGCGGCTAATGCTTCCGCACCAGCTACCCTAAAATAAACTTTTTGCGGGCTGACCCCCAGCCAAGATTTAACGTCCACGGGACTGCTTTTCGCATTGCTTCATCAGAAACGGGCCCCCACAAATACAAATCGGTGCAACGGTGGGGCTAGAACCCGCGCACCCATGTGTGTCCTTGGGTTACGAGGCGCAGGCGAATGCACCACGCCACCGGGTTCGCCGCATTAGCTACCCTAGCGTGCCCGATCTGCCATATATCTAGCAGCCTGCTACCTGCCCCAACAGTTTCTAAGGGTGGCGGAAACGTTTGCTCATCTCTAGTTCTGGCTCACCATTTGCTCAGAAAGCTACTCTATCTTCATCGAACAGCTTTCCCCCGTATCTGCGAGAAACTAAGCTGTTAATGCAAGCGTCAACAATTGACGATACATTTCTTGCAATCGCTCTTGATTGTGACCCTAGACGTTAAACTATCCGGCGTGCAGAACTGCAGGTAAATAGACTGACGTAAATCGAACGGCGATGTAAAGCTTATATTGACGTAAAGACAGAGAGAGAGAGAGACGTATGCCTTCTAAATAACAGTCAAATTACAGCTGAGACGTACATTAAGTGACTGTTTGTATTAACATAAAAAAAAAATATTTGATCATCAAGTTGCAGAATATCAGCCATATCTCAAGTAAAAGCATGTATCTAAATAATTCTGACAAAAAATCAATAAAATAACTGTAGATATATATATATATATATATATATATATATATATATAATATTTGTTTGACATGTACGAGGCGTGTTCAAAAAGTATCGCGACTTGAATTTTTGCGGGTTACGTATATTCGAATTTCGATTTTTTGTGGCGTTATGTTGGTACTCATGTCTCTCACTTATGCCAACAAGCTCGGCCATTTTGAATGTTCACTTAATTGTTGACAGCTGCTTTGCTTGCACGTGTTTTGGATCGTCTTCGATTTTTACCTATTCAAGAAAATGGATCAAAGAACCTGTATCAAATTTTGTGTGAAAAACGAAATTAAGTGCGCGGATGCATTCCGAATGTTGACTGTGGCATACGGAGAAGCTACCTTGGACCGAAGCAACGTTTATCGGTGGTACAAAATGTTCTCAGAAGGCCGAGAAGATGTGAACGACGAAGAGCGTGCCGGACGCCCGAGCACTTCAACAACAGACGAAAAAATTAATGAAGTGGAGAAAATGGTATTGGCCAATTTCGAATCACCGTTAGAGAAGTTGCTGAGGACCTAAACATATCGATTGGCTCGTGCCATTCGATTTTTATCAATGATTTGAGCATGAGACGGGTCGCCGCGAAATTCGTACCAAAATTGCTCAATTGCGACCAAAAACAGCATCGCATGAACATTGCTAATGAGATGTTGGACTCTGTCCGCGACGACCCAAATTTGCTCCAGAGGGTCATAACTGGTGACGAATCGTGGGTTTATGGTTATGACGTGGAAACCAAAGCTCAATCATCTCAATGGAAGCTGCCGCACGAACCAAGACCGAAAAAAGCGCGCCAAGTTCGGTCGAATGTGAAAGTTTTGCTGACAGTTTTCTTCGATTGCAGGGGCGTGGTGCATCATGAGTTCTTGCCACAGGGTAGAACGGTCAATAAGGAATATTACCTGCAAGTTATGCGCAATTTGCGCGAAGCAATCCGCCAGAAACGCCCGGATTTGTGGAAGAACAAAAATTGGCTTTTGCACCACGATAACGCCCCTGCTCACACATCGTTGCTTGTGCGCGAGTTTTTGGCCAAAAACAACACACTAATGATGCCGCAGCCACCGTATTCCCCAGATCTGGCCCCCTGTGACTTTTTCTTGTTCCCTAAACTGAAGAGGCCCATGAAAGGACGACGTTACGCTACGCTTGACGAGATAAAGACGGCATCGAAGGAGGAGCTGAACAAGATAAAAAAAATGGTTTTTTGAAGTGCTTCGAAGATTGGAAAAACCGTTGGCACAAGTGTATAATATCTCATGGGGATTACTTTGAAGGGGACAAAATAGATACTCATGAATAAATGAATATTTTTTGAAAAACACAAAAGTCGCGATACTTTTTGAACACACCTCGTATACCTAAATACCCACCATTTTATATCAGGGGCGCTTAGAACAGTAGCATGTATATTACCTACGCATCCATATCATCAATGTATCCTCCAGTTTCTAACTTTTTGGGCTGACTTTCAGCCAACATTTACCGTCCACGGGACTGCTTTAGCATTGCTTCGTAAGACGGACCTCATAAATACAAATGTGCAATGATGGGATTCGGACCCGCGCATCTATGTGTCTTCTCCGGTGGCGAGGCGCTCGCGAATGCACCACGCCACCGGGCTCGGCATCCTCCAATACCTACTGAGTATTTGCCTTTCACTAGCACAACCACTTATTTATAATGTCCACTTGGTTCTATCTATATTTTTCAAGCGTATAAATTAATAACTACTATTATTATATGTGGCCAATAAGGGCAATTAAATTACCTCATATGAGTGCTTTATTATAATAGCTGTTATTATCACAGGATCATATATGCAATGGGTGATGGCTACTGCAATGTTCTAAAAAAATGGGTATTGCGTAGGATCGAATCCTGCTCGGATAAAATGATTTATTTTTCATTGATTCTCCAACCGGATTGAGCACATACATTATTCCTGCCATTACCGGAAAGTTCCGCTGAGGTTTCATTTCCGATAGGTGTGGTGATCAATGGCGTGCCGGCGAGTCGCATCGACACGCCATACTTTCGCGTCATATCTGTGCCAATCGTTGCAAGCAGTGCTGTGCCACCAAAATGCCGAGCAGAACAACGTAGACAACAGAAACAACAACAGCAGCAACAACAACAACAACAACAACAACAACAACAAAAATCGGAATCCACAAAAAATAGCTAACACGCCATCTTCCCGCACGTCTATCCCGAGACGTCTCATATCTATCTGTTCGATACTCAACGTAGACAACAGCAAGAACAACGACGAAAAACCAGAATCCACCAAAAACAGCCAACACGATGTGGGGCATCTTCCCGCACGTCTATCCCGAGACGTCTCATATCTGGCTGTTCGTGCAACAACATGCAACTTTGCCTAGCCTAAGCCCGCTGGTGCGGCGTGGTTCGGCCTCGACCATGCATTGCGATGTGCTTGTGTACCTCTGTTATGATGTGCACCTCACCATAAGCCTGCACGTATGCATATACACGCACGAACGCTGGTCGGCTGGTCGTACCCGATTCACGGCACCAGCAACAGTGAGAGAGAGAAAGAAAGAAGCCATTTCTGCCTCCCCCTCCCGGTACGAACCAGGTGGTGGTGGTGGTGGTAGTGGTGGTGATGGTGGTGGTTGTGCAGGTGCCAGCAGCAGCAGCAGCACCACCAGAAGTACCAATGGCAAAGAAGACGACGTACGCGATGACCATGACGAGGTCGACCGTGGCCAGCACTACCGGGACGACGCCAGACGCGGCTACGGAGCCCAGCGCAGTCGGGTAAAGATCTTGTTTTTTCATTCAGATTATCAGCTTTCTCGTCAGCTTCCTCGACGCGACGCGCGACCGCACTCAACTTACGTACTGGTTCGACGCTTCGATGACCGGTGACGTGGCCTGCAATCAGACATAACCACCCCTACCAACCACCACCTCCACCACCACCAGTAGCAAAAATTGCGTTGTGATTTTTGTTGTTTTTGCGCACAATGCGACGTGATCGTTTCGATCACGTCGCTGCCCCGGAACATCACTAGATTGATTGATTTTTTCCTTCATTTATTTGATAAGTGTGTGCACACATATATGGCCCTTTTTGTATGAGGGGCGCTTAACGCTGCAGCTGCTGGAGAGCAGGTGCCTATCTTTTTGGCCCAGTCGCACTGAGCCAGCGCGTTACGTTAATGCGTTGTGTAGTAGTTGCCACTAGACACACGTTGTAATTAGCCAGTAATAGTAATAGTAGTTAAGGCGGTGTGTTTCCCAGTTAGCGCCATTGTTAATTGTCGATTTCGTTTCGTTTCCCTCCCGCAGTCGTTCAGGCCTTGGTGGGGCAGATGAGGCATGCTTACAATCTCGTTATGCAACGCCACCCGGATAGATTGACTTGAGTTCTTTATCTCTGCATTTTCCACCACCACCACCACCACCACCAGCACCCTGCTCGTTGCTTCTCTTGCCTCGAGCACCTTCCCCATCCGGCACCACTACCAACTCGCACCCCTAGTTCGAGGACAACCGTTGATCTCGTCGGCACCAATGTACTGTTCCGACTCTCGTCCGACGAGAGGGACCTATTCACATCGAGCATCATCGTGCACATGGCGTCCGTAGATAGACGTTGGTGGTTGCGATAAGCCAGCAAAGCAGCCCTGTGTGTCAATGAGCGCGCAATCTTTGGCAACAATGCAACGTGCAGCGTGACGCGTGTTTCGTGAGGTGTTCGCGGGGGACGTTTGTCTGTGCCATATGATGATTTTTCTTTTCTTCTTCTTCTTCTTCTTCTTCTTCTTCTTCTTCTCTTTTTTTGTCTTTTTGCAGTAGACTAGGTTAGGTTAGCTTTAGTCAGCGACCTCGAGCTGTTAGTGCTGCTATACTGATTCGGCTCTCTCGGATATCGTTTCGCGTTGCAGATCACCTGTCGAAACGCTGAACGCGATGAACGAAGAGCCGTGGATCTTCCGTTGTGAGATTTCCGACAACGACGACGCTGACAACGCCGATAACACCGACTACTACAGCAACATCAATAATAATCCTAATCATTATACCAGCAACAACAGCAACAACAACAACAACAACGAGGTCGACGGCCTGTCCCCAACGACGATCTCAGATGATGTTGATGTCATGCACCTCAATGGTAGCGGCACTCGGACGCACAGTTGGCTGCTAGACATCTACCGAGGCGACAGCACACGACTGTCGGAGCTGATCAGCGAGTTCGGCCTTCATGCGCATTGTCTGATGTCGCCTATCGGCGGCTCCGGACCGGAACACTACGCGGCCGCCAGCTTCTATCCATGGGGAAATCCGCCCACCAACCCGGATGACGACCAGCCGGCGGAGGCGGCAACGGCGGAGGCGCAGGCGGCAGCAGCAGCAACAACAACAACAAGAGCGAACATCGCGTCTCCCACGACGAAGTCGCCCACGGCGGACGCCGAGGTTGAGGCGGCCAACGTGGACGCGTCTCGTGGTGTCGATCGGACCGATTCGATGTCTTCAAATCCACAAGACATTCTCATGCTAGCAAACCTCGAGACGATGCGACCGGAGACGGGCGAAGGCTTTGCACGCGGAATTCTGAAATGGTGCGGGGCCGACTTGTCCCGTCTTGTTGTGCTGCTCGGAAAAGCTCCCGGTAAGTCTCACGCCGTAACTACATACATAGTCGAATGTCTATGACCATTTTCTAAAGCGTGACTAGTTTTAGTTGTATTATCAAGTTATCGAAGACGAACTACTACTAACTAAAGTAAAGTTTTCGGGCTGACCCTCAGCCAAGATTTAACGTCCACGGAACTGTTTTTCACATTGCTTCATAGACGGACCCCCATAAATACAAATGTGCAACGGTGGGGTTCGAACCCGCGCACCTATGTGTCTCCTCCGGTTGCGAGGCGCAGACTTAAGCCACCACGCCACCGGGCTCGACTAACTACTAACTACTACTACTACTATTACCACGGTATCAAATCTGCCTACATAGCGTAGCACACAGCACGGAGCTATGCAAGATGCTGCGTTCCAGTTATCGTAAGGTCTTCTTAGTAAATGACATGTGACATCTGTGTGTCCTGGACATCAGACCACAACCTCATCAGTCAGTTTGTGTGACATGCAGTTTATCTTCGCCGTGTTTATATGTGACCGACTTGGCGATAAAGACTTAGATGTCTTAAGAAAACTTGTAAGGGTACTTGCAAACTCTAATTCCGGCATTACGAAGTACATTTTTAAGTCAACTAAAACGTCGAGCCCGTCTTGCAACCGGAGGAGACACATAGGCTGTACGCGAGTTCGAGCCCCACCGCTACGAGTTTGTATTTATGGGGGTCGTCCGTCTATAAAGCAATGCAAATCTTGGCTTGAAAAGTCAACCAAAACAGAAACCAGAGTATTAATGCTGTTGAAACATCCTAGATTATACGCTTAGACAATATGTAGGTGTTAGAGCGGGATAACAACTACGTACTAGACTATGCTCTCTGCTTGATTTTATATTTGGGCCTAAGATTTTTGAAGACTAATAATGTAGTTCAAGTATGTACTGCAATTACCTACAAATATATACACAACAAATTGTTCGCCAACTTAACAATAACATATAGACCACCTTTCATCGCGTTTAGGATACGATGCGCAAGATGGTTATCCTCATATATTTCCCTGCAATATATATATATATATATATGTTCTTATTTTATGTTCCTATTCTATTGGTGGACAGGTGTGCTGTATCTGTTCGGGCTAAAATGTCGTGACACCCTCTTATCTGTAATTTGGCTCCGGAATCACCATCCACACATATACATTCGGAGATTCATGGGCATGGTACCCACTCCGGACGTGACGGACCGCGTGACGAAATGGATCCTTGCAATGCTCGATTCAGACAACATGAATGAGATCAGTTACATGGTGTGTAGCCAGCCTATTGCTCTTACAAGTCGATTAAACCTACCCATGTGGGTGACATTCGATCCCTCATAGACGTGTAAGCAAAGACGGCGTTTTTGTCACTACAGAAAAAGCAAAACAATTAACCCTGCGTAAACTGTAGTTTGAGTCCGTTTTTATATTGAGCACTAATTTATATATATATATATATATATATATATATATATATAGTTAAACGGTCCATATTGATATATTGCATATGGAAAATACCCCTTAAGTAAACGTCCTGGTAATGACAAACAATGGTCTCTCACAGCTAAAATTAGCTACGCTCCACAGGAGATATCAAAACGTCTAATTTATACGGTAACGGATGAGCTCTGCGTGGATGCTAGCTGCCTTGAAGAAGTTCGGAGGGGTGATTTTTATGGTCTGGCGAGGAAATGTCCATCTTCTCCGATTCTCTGGGTGAGTTCTCCTTCCAGTGCTGTTCACTTACTTGACAAAGGTATACGTACAAATAAAAAAAACAAATCTCTCAGTTCACAAACACTACGCAACGTGCTTTCGTAAGCAAAACACGGTTCACACTGCGTAGAGATCAATTACTAGCTTGAACTGACTGGAGAGGCACAAAACCTGTCGGTCAGATAAGACGAACATACTTAAGGGTCAATCGTCTTAGACACGTGCTGGACCGTGCTGTTTAGCGAGTGTTTTAGAATAAAGCGGACACTTAGCGGCTGTTAGAAATGTCCGCAAACTATTTTACATATGAACATCTGCACAAACCTCTCAATCAGCAACACCCATATTTACAAGGGATAACGCATCAAACCTGCTTACTCTGTCACACGCCAACTCCAACCAGTCAAGGCTATCAATCAGAAACATTGGGGCCTCCTACTGGAACAAAGTACCGGCCTCCGTTAGGCAGATAAAGTCCCTGCTCAAATTCAAATACTCAAAGAGCATTATCTTGAAACTTTGATATCTGGTTAAGAGTGATATAAAAATACAATCATGTTGCAATATATTGTAAATAGGTGAAAATGGCATATACAAATTATACATTGTTATCCATAAAAAGGGCTCCTAACAAGCTATGCGCTTAATGGAGCTTGAAATTAATGTGTGCAATTATCTACAAGAAATGTCAATAAACAAACAGTTGAACAGTGGAATCCAGCAAAGTGATGAAAAACTAACTAATACATGTCACATCTAAAAGCTACTGCCCTTACGATCTTTGCAATAAAAAAACCCGGTAAAGGAAGATGTGAGCCAACATTCTAGGCTAGAACTGACTATAAGTTTTGCTCAACAGAAGAATCTATGCCTTCTTAGATGGCAATCTTCTTGCCTTCATTAAGAGCCATCACTTACCGTGTCCTGCTATATTTCTAACGTTCGACGACTACATTTGTATGCCGATCTCTCTGACTCTTACTGTATATATATATATGTATATATATATATATATATATATGTAGACCTGCGGAAGCCCTGGCTTCAGGAAAAACTGTTAGAAAGGACCAGGTCGATATTACAAAGAAGAGGTTGTCTCAATGGAAAGCAAATACTCAGTAGATATTGGAGGATACATTGGCCATACGGATGCGTCGGTAATATGTATGCTGTCGCTCTAAGCGCCCCTGATATAAAGGAATGATTTGAAATAAATCGGTTATATTCCGATCGAAAGAACTGCCAGGCCAAGGTCAGCAAGAGCGTCCGGTAGCTTCCTCTATTCTTCTCTAGAATCCTCGGCTATGTACACGGCACTGACATAGCCGTGAATATGTGTTACTCTGACGCACAGTTTGCAACATGCATTTGCAGCAGTTACACATAGCACGAAGGATTAGCTAAGGCAATGTACCTAGCTGACGTGCATATATATTACTAAGTACTTTTTTTTAATATTATGAAGCTTAGAGCGGCGGCATAAGCGGACATGTCGAGATATGTAGGGTTTTCTCGACTGTCCTTGTAGCAGCATGGTCGGTGCTTCTGAGCAGCATGGTTTATCATCTATTCTTAATAGTAACCACTTAAAGAATATTCGATTAGCAATAACATAGTAAACATCTTTTATTATG
Source organism: Dermanyssus gallinae (assembly GCA_003439945.1). Classification (NCBI taxonomy): domain Eukaryota; kingdom Metazoa; phylum Arthropoda; class Arachnida; order Mesostigmata; family Dermanyssidae; genus Dermanyssus; species Dermanyssus gallinae. Next base: position 49,099 of record QVRM01004417.1, on the reverse strand, counting down.
CATTGTATATATTGAATACATGATTTTGTGAATAATTATGCATATAATGATCTGCCCTTTGAAAACAATAAAGGAGCACTTGAATTTAAATGAATTTGAAGTTGAAAAAACAACAGGGATATTGAGCCGACGACACCGTGGTAGGTGGCAAGCATGACTAGCGCACTAGCCCCCCCCTAACCACACCGCCATATATATATATATATATATATATATACATGTACACACGCAGGCACAAATAAGGTGCTTATCGATATGCAGAAATTGATTGGGCACAGTCTGTGTAAGTGCATGCACGTGGAAATATTCAATATGATTTGCGTTTCGTTTATAGGATTGTTGTTTGCCATCACCTGTCACCACCAGCACGCTTACTCCCAGCAAGGCGCAACGTGAGGATAGTACAGCGAGATGTCTTGCTAGTTCGCCGCTAAAGAACCTTTTGAGTCCACCGCTAAGCCCCTCAAGCATAGTAAGTGACCGTGTACGTTTTGTGAGCGAATCAGAATGAACTCACCTTTTGCCAATGAATGCACATAGCCTTGTTGGAAATAGTAAACTGACCAACAATAAGGCGGAATACGCCGCTCCCAATTTAAATGAACATATACTACACATGCCTGGTTACTTATATAATGAATCGATTATATATCCACTCTATTGCGAATAACCACTAGTACATTTAAAAAAAATAATATATATATATATATATATATTTGTATATATATTATCAAGTTCCATTGTTAGCCATAACTTCCCCCATCTCTGGACCAAACTATCGATTCCTATGGCACACAATTCTGATTTCTGCATCTCGAGGAATGTCTCCAAGTGAGTTTTTGCCTGCGCCTGGTAAAGTGAATCTCTTTTCTTGTATGTAGTTCCATTATATTTGAATATGTGTTACTCTGACATTTGGGAAATGCGGTAAAAGTCCTCATTCGAAGGCTGGGTGTACTCACATGCGCTTTCGCGTTGTCTTAAGCGAAGAGATCCGGTCCATTCTATTCAAGAGACTGTGTCTCTTTCTTTCGAGACTCACCGTAGGCAGTCCTGTAGATTCCTATAATGGGATCGCGCAAGCGGCCGTTCTCGAAGCGTAATCATGTCGTCCTGAACGAGGTTCATCCAGATGTGTTCAGTTGCCGGAACGGAGATTGACAAAGCAATTGTCGCACAACGTCTTTTAGATTCTCGTGTCTCGCCGAATACGCTCCAAATAATTCGGACAGCAGTACTGCCTTTTTAAACGTATCTAAAATCACTGCCAGCAACTGAAATGTAACAACAACAATAGTAGTTTATATACCATTTCGTAGACTAAGAATGTCGTATATATATTTAGATATGTATTTTGTCCTTTCGTCAGGCCCAATGGGGGCTGTTCCGAGACATGTTTTGTTCTGAATATATGTCAAATAAATATGTGTTATATTAAACAATTATATACACTATCTAACAAGGCTATGTGTGGTGTAACGGATTAGACACGTGATGAGGTGCGAAGCAAGGAGGTTGTCAACGTTGTGAGGGCGACTTCCCCTCTTCTCTCTGGACACATCATGTATCGAGTGAGGTTAGTAGTAGTAGTAGTAGTAATAGTAACGCTGTGTCATTTGACATAATTTTTACATATACGTGGTTGTCATCGCCCTGCTGCTACATACCTCTGCTGGAGAAAGCCTATACGAAGATGTATTTAGGCGCTATCGTGCCACAGGCAACTTAGACTATTACGAGCGTCTAAAGTCTGTGGTTGTTAGAGCGTTAAAAAACAACTCACCCCACCAGAAGTACATTTATCCCAAACACATGCAAATACCGTGAGAAATATATCAACGCGAGTTGGCCAGGAAACATTAAAGATCTCTCATATCACAACGTTTTATAACGATAAAACTAGAAGAAATACTGGAGTGAATACCGAAACAGGGCCGCCGAAACAGTTGAATATGAAGGGGGCAAGTCAAACAGTTCATAAAGTGCAATTTGCAAGATTTAAGGATTGTAGACAGCTGTATTGGATGTATACGGGCTCTTAGTGGACTTTCCTATGCATAAATACTGCAAAGTATGAATGATATATAAGACAATTTTTATAAGTCGCAGATATGCGCTAAAGTCGAGCTATAATTTATTTAGGAATTTAATATATACATGTGAATGTTTAAATCCACGGCACCGATGGCTCACTCCTCATCTATAACTCGTGTCCGAGTGGGAGTCTTGCCCGACCCCAATTTTTATAAGTTATATATATATATATATATATATATATATATATATATATATATACTAAACGCGGTGAATTTAATAGCCAATGTACTTGAATAACACGTACACTTGAATTCAACCATACATATATACTCATAGTAACACTAATGATCATTTTTAATTGAATGTACGCAGTCTCCGAGAACTAGCTCCGGTTGTTCACGCGATACTTGAGTCACCTGCAGTTCCACCGACACCACCGTCTTCTCCAGGTAGGCATAGATATATATATATATATATATATATATATATATATATATATAATATATATATATATATATATATATATATATATATATATATATATATATATATATATATATATATATATTGAACGCAACTCATTCGTTGCCCGGTAACGAAAAGCGTTAGGTGAATGAAGTCCGAAATAATTGAAGGGTCCCTTTTTACCTAAGAGTGCCCATAGAACTTCGTGTTTCTGCAGATTCTTTGGCACGCAAGGTAAATGCACCATGATTTAATAATATACGATGGGCCGTGTCAGGCCGATCAGTGAACGAGCAATCGCTTGCAGCAGAGATGACGTCCGGAGTGACGGATCATGCCATTCTACCGCCCTTGAGCGCACTTAAACACATGAGTTAACTACAATTACTATCAATGTTAACACGAGAAACCGGTAAGGTAGGCGAAAGATTTGAGCAGATCAGTTTTACAAAAAAAAAAAACGAGTTAGTTCGTTTACCTGGCTTGAACTTGATTTTGACTGAAGAGCTGCAACTTGCATTTCTGCGTAACGTGTGTTTGTGTTTTGTTATTTATTTTGGCTTTTCTTGTTGTTGTTGTTGTTTATCGACATTGTATGCGTGTGATCATGGCTCACATTGGCCAGGAATGAAAACCAGCGAAACTCTTGCTTTAGACCGCGACTTTCTCTATTGCGTACTAAATAAGCTGGAAGCGTCTACACGTAACGAAGTCGAGCCTACGACGATTGAGCATTGCATTGGCGAACGAGAGCCAAAGCCCTTGGAGTACCTCGTCACCTGTGTACCAGGCATTGAGGTAAAGAAATCGCCACCCCCGATCCCCACTTAGCGCACTTCGGCAGGCATACATATATTTCACAATTTAGCGTACAGCTGGTTTCGCTCTATTGCATCATCGCCATGCTCGAAACGGCAGCAAGCTAGTTGGAAACACAGTCGATGCAGCTACAAGCCCAGGCCACAACCTAGCCACCGGCAAGACGTTTAAACAAAGCAGAAGAAGTTTTACAAAAGGACCAAAAAGAGGATGAGACCCATTGAACCCTAGAACATATTGCCTGTAACGTCGTGTGTAGGCAAAGTTAGTTGACAATCTATTCTCTGGCCCTTTAAAGTACTTGCCTAAGATGCAGTTCGGGGCTTCACACACACCGGAGAGAGTTCGACCGTAATTTGTTTGTGTGTATATGTATATATATATATATATATATATATATATTGGTGCGAATACTTCTGAAACGAATATATGGCGAAAACGCAGTGTGTTAGAAGACAGAAAAGGATATTGCTTCGAATGTATGTTACGTTAGTGGCACGAACAAGATTCATAATACTTCAAGCGGCATGACCACCGTCGTGCTGTTAGGTCTGCTACTATATTTAAATATGAATGTACGATTAATTTAGCACATACATGCGATGAGATTCCGTCAGCTGTTCCCTCGTCTGATAATTATGCGAACCAATAATAGTATGTAGATATAGATAGAGATCACGAAAGTAAAAATAGTCATGACCACGCCAAATAATAACATTGCTAATATATAAGAAGAACAGAGGGCTGTCATAGGCTGACTAAATTAACACGTTCACTTACACAGGATTGTAATATAAATTGATAAATAGACATTCTAAGATACGAATAGTCGAACATTGCTGTATAATAGGTTACTGTAAATGCATCAATAATGTAGCTCTATTTCGCAAAGCTACTGCTTTTGTTTGCTAACTGTAACCACAAACGGATTTGTCAGGTCTACTGGAAAGACGGAAATAAGTTCATTCGCAAGTTGGACTTTGAACGTATTGGCTCCAAAGCAGGCACCGAGGAGTCTGGCACGCTCCGGGCAACGTCTGCTAGACCATGCAACAAGCCTAACAACGACGCAGAAACAAAGATCACCAAATGTCTGACGAGCATTCTCAGGGTATGCAGCTGCCTCATACGTGTATATATATATATATATATATATATATATATAAGTTCGTTATGTTAGCACTTTGGAGTGGACAATTGTCTCCGTGCGAACGTGTGATTACGGGTTCTCTAACCCAGGGTTAGCCCAGTTCAGCAATGTGCCCCGAACAGACGCTGCATTTCCTCGTTGAATGTCAAGCGACAGCCTCTGACGCAAGAATTCGGATGCTCTCGAGTCTCCTGTTGAAAAATTAAGGCTTCTGCCTACGCGTTGAATCAATATATATATATATATATATATATATGTATATATATATATATATATATATATATATATATATATATATGTTTTGTTCTATTGACAACGTCATTACTGAATGCCAATATTCTCACTGTTGTTGTAATTATATATATATATATATATATATATATATATATATATATATATATATATATATGTATATATTTTTTTAGTTAACCACTGACGTAGGTGCATAATGTACGAGAGTATACGAACGTGGTTAGACAAACTCGTACACATACATGTGTTATTACGCTTAACTGTTTGTATATATTTCATTTATTTTAACGTATAACTACAAGCCATTCTGTATTATGAATGATTGCGTTGTAAAAGACTACACACGGATACGCCAAGTAGAGGCGCGTGTTAAACGATTTTCGACAATAAACAACTAATACAAGTAATGCCTTGATATACTACCTACCTGGTTGCCACGAAATTACCATTGCGATTCACTACTTGTCGATTTTGTTCCGTTTTTTATTGCTGTTGTTTTGGATGTTGTTGTGGATGTTGTTGTTGTGGGTAACGCTGTCTGTAGGAACGAGAAAACCAATATATGACACTCGAAAGTCTTGATAAGGTCTTTCGAGAAACTCATCCCGACGTGCCGACATCATTCTGCATTCGAACCTACATTACTGAGCACGTGAAATTCTATCAGGTAAGCAGCGGATCATCAACGTCGCAAATATGCGTTATCTGAAATGGTACACTTCGACTTGTTACATGCTATCACGCGAACTACATATGCATACGGATATATAAAGCGAGAATATGGCCAGCGACTTTGGCACCAGAAATCGCAGATTTGAGTCCGGCGCGACAAGAACTCATTAAATAGCGACGATTTGCAGATTTGAATTATATATATATATATACGGTTTCCCAGGAAGATTTCGAAAGCGGTATAAGAAATTATAGAGCTTGTTAAAGCCAGTACTCCCATACAGAAACTAAGCACATCGACGTATTTGTGAGACAATTCGGCTTCTTCTGAACATTCTATCACAAACTAGAAGAGGCGACATCATCGTTTAAAAGAGAATTCGCGAAAAATGAAGTTCTTCTTTTAGCCTTAACGTCCATTACCTCAAAATCATAACCACACGACTACTCATTTAAAAATGCAGAATTTTATCAGGAACACGACGATGTGCCGCAATTGCACATTTTATGTTCCTATGTCGGGCAACAACACCGGACGGATCAAGGATTTTTATAATTGCACTCTTACTCCGAAGACTTCTTAGAAACTATGTTCTATATGAAAAATATTTGCTTTGACGAGCCTTACTATTCCTTATGTAGGCCTTAAAAAAATAAAAATAAAAAATATTATATATATATATATATATCGTACAGTCGTTAACCACTCATTTGTTTGGCGAACAGCTCAACTAGCCCGCGAATGCGAGCAATTCATTTCTCTTGTTCGACCCCTTTTTAAAAAAAAGGGAGATATTTGTTGTTGTTGTTGATATATATATATATATATATATATATATATATATATATAATTGTTCATACAGATGTATAGTCACTTGTAGCTGGCATAATTTCCCTATTAAACCCTTCGATGGCGGCTTATCCTAGATAACCCTGGATGGTAGTCGGAGAGACGGTTCTCGTGCGCCGGAGTAATTGTTGTGGCAATACAACATTTACCTTGTGGTTTGTCTATTTCAACTGAACAAATGACAACATACATACACATATGAATTGACAACTGTATAAGTGTCAGTCGTATACGCATACTCAGTATGAGAGAAATTAATATGATGATGATACTATACATAAAAGAATCTTGACTGGCACGTTAACAAAATGAAAATGGTGAAAATGGCATATATTAATTATACATTGTTATTTCATAAAAGGGGCTCTGAACAAGCTATGTGCTCAATGGAGCTTGAAATTATTTTGTGTGCAATTATCTACAAGAAATGTCAATAAATAAGCAGTTGAACGACAGTTGAACAAACTAGTTCTTGCTTGTTTTGCTTTCCGCACGAAACAGCTGTTGCGCGAGGGCCACAACGAGGTCGTGACGCTGAGTCATCGCGCGCAGATCAAGCGCGTGTCGAACGACATTCAGCGTATTCTGCGGCGGCGAAGCACGCGAAGCGTAAGCGCGTCGACGCTACCCGCGGCCCTTCTCGAGCTGTGGCAGAGCACCGAGTACGCAGCCGGATCTGGAGGCGGATCGGGGTCCACGGCAGCAGCAGCCGGAACGCCGGCAACCCCCGAACGCCGCGCGGACACAACTGCCGTTGAGGGGCCTATCGATGTGGCCGTGTTCGGCGTCTGCTACCTTGACGACCTCCTGGTGACCATTCCGCAGCACTGGGGCATCCACTGTAGCGTCTACGTCGACAGCGAGAGCGGGGCTCTGGTCAAGCGTCAGTTCGGCGAGGGCGAGGAGGACATTCCGGAGTTTGTTGCGGCGGGCGTCACCGGGTCACGCTCCCCAGAGGCGCAATCCCCTTCGCGTCGGCCGGCGACGATCGCCGCCGCTGAAGGGTTCGACTACTGCCCATCGACACCATCTACGAAATCGGTCACGACGACGACGACGACGCCGAAGACGCCGAAGAGATGGTATGGCGGCGAGAGCGACCATGGTCAAGGTCACCGAAGGTCACCGAGGCAACTTGACGTGTACAGCACGGTGCACGCCTGGACACCGAGGTGCCGCGTCACCGACACGCAGCGAAGATGTCTGGCCATTTTCCGACAACAGGTGGGCAACACGCAAGCTATCCGCCGGGTCGATCCGTCGAGGGGTATCGCCGTATCGAAGATAGCGAGCGTTCAGTGTTTGTTGTTGTTGTTAACACCCGATCTTACTTCGATCACCAAAGTTCAGGGGCTAGGTTTGTGGTGACAACGGCGAGACGAGAAAGCACTTCAGCGGGGCCTCTAGACGTTGGCTAGGCAGAATGGACTGGTGGAGATTGCTTGCGACTCTCAGTTCGCATAAGTTGTGGGTTCGATACCGACACAACACAGTTCATGGGTCGGTCGATACCAAAATATATTGTGGCAATTCAGTTCAGGACTAATAATTTATATTTATTATTATTATGCTTCCTTGGTTGGCAAAAATGTGTGGCCCTTATTATGTGACGTCAGAGCAGTTCCTAAATTTGTCTACATCACCAGTATTTTGTTGTACAGCTTTGCAGAACTTGTCTTGTCAGCGTTTCAAGCAGTACTACGCGTGTTTTAATTGTACGCTTTCGCATTTTTTTAGCTACTCAACATGTATCGTGGTGATCCAAGTGCAGAGCAGGCAAAACAATACATCGTACAGTCGGCACGTGGAAATGAGAACTCAAGTGAGAAGATGAAACGAATTGACACCCTCTGTCTGAGGTCAAACACAGAACAGCTAATTCGGTCCAGGCGTCGTGGAGAGTTCATCCGGCCAGAGATCGAAGGCGATCCCGAAAATCGACCTCACATGCCGTGTGATTTCCAACTGCACTTTAATCAGTTTATTCCGACGTTTCATCACGTCTACAGCCAGCAAGCTACCGTTCAGGATTTTGGTGCCAAAACTCTATTTGAGGTAACTGAACGACACACAAATGACTTATTGACTTAGACTTTGAAATAGTGCAAGTGACAGCATGTAGCCGCCCTTCACGGTTTGTATCGTGTTTGATTCGCTTGGTCTTAGGTGGTTAGTAACTTGCGTAGACCTAAGCTATGTTAGCTGAACTGGAAATTCTGTAAACAACACGTGAAACTTTCAAATGCGAAACCCGAATGTATTATGTAGTGCTTGTGTCTATGTATGTATGTATTATGTAGTGCGTGTGTCACGGTGCAGTCCCGCGCACCAAAACGTCATAACGATTAAAGGATTGCGTCGTAACATTTCGGTCTTACAGACTTTCGAGCTTATGACAGACACGTTTGTTATCACGCATCACGAGCCCGCAAAGGCCAAAATCAAGCTAACCTCCGAGGCGCGCCGTGAGGTACTTGAACGCCGAATCGTGTATCTCATGCGTCGAGCTGGCAAGCCGCTGGAGCTTGGCGAGCTGATCGAAAGGTAGGAGAGATTGGTCTTACCACAGTTCTTCGGCGATATTTTGCCTTAACAGATATTTCGTTTGTCAACGTTTTATTTAGTTACTCGGTCAATCGTAGAGGAGAACGTCTGCCCCGTGCGAACGTGCACACAGCAGAACATTATACGGGGACTTCTGTCGTAGATCATCTTTTGTCTCTTTGATCTCTTCCCCTCTGGTGATGGGCTTCACCTAATAAGCTTCCATCGTATGTATACATGTGCGCATGTGTAGAATAAAGAACACATTTTTTAGGAGGTTGTATTTAGTTCTAGGCTATCCTTTGTCCCCTGCGGGCTTAGAACTTGCCGTAAGATATATTTTTAATGCACCGAGGGCCGGACATGTTAAGGCATCTAGGGTTCCCCATAAGTCTTTGGGCAGCATGGCCATTGACTCTCAGCTGTATGGTCATCATCGATTCTTATGTATATCATCGATTCTTAATGAGCAACCCTCAAAGACCGGCGATACTTCGGCAGATGACAAAATCAGGTCTAGAAGGTTGGTGCGGTAATCCAATGTCCATGAGAGATCCAGCATTTTGAGATAGGTAACAGATGTATACAAGCCGGCGTTGTCATGGTGGAATACTGCGCATCAACAACTAAACAGTTTGGACCTTTCGAGGGAGTAAGCGTTCCAACGTCTAACCACTACGAGCCGTCAGGCGTTAAACAGCTTGAAAATTCCAGCTTTAAAAGGCTTGATTGATAGTCGAGAGTTGTGGCGTGGTGCATTTGCGTGTGCTCCGCGACAGCATCTCAGATCCCCACCGTTGTACATTTGTACTTATGGGATCCGTCTTACGAAGCAATGTAAAAGCAAACCCGTGGAGGTTAAATGTTGGCTGAGGATCAGCCCGAAAAGTGTCTTTTCGAGTTTGAACTTGTTCGTATCATCCATACAAACTGCTTGGGGGTAGGGTTTTATAATGTTAAGTTAAAGCTTATTAAAACATTCAAATGCGCTTAATCCTCGCTGGAAGTTGTACAACAAAACATGTACCCAGCCGAATTTTCGGGTGCGGCTGTTGTGCCACCGGCGTGCCCGTGTTCATAATTTTTTCGTATTATTGTGGGTGCCATACTCGACGTAATTTTTTTACACAAATGTCAACAAATATGACTCCATCCGCACACGGGCTGGCTCTTAACTCACACCCACTACGCCGACAATTGCAAAAATCTCCTTAGGTACCCATGTAGGCAATCACCCTTTGTCACTAGATGGGGGAGAACGGCTACGCGGCGAGAATAAATTGTCTTTGCTTAAGTATGGCTGATTTTTGCTTGATATTGGTATGCGCGTATATATTATGTCCGATATGGAAATATGTGAAGACACACATTTAAAACGTTTCTCTCATTTAGACCTTTCGAAGAGGGTTACGGCGGCTCTAGAATGGAGTCGGTGCGTTTACTTGATTTTGTTCTACAGATTGTACTTACCTGCGCTGACCTCAGGCTTTTGACTTGCTAACTCGTTTGACCCTAAGAAGCAAACAGGAACGACTGAGAAGATGTCTTTAAAAATCTGGACAACTCTGCAAGAAGTTGCCTGCATATGCCTGGAACTAGAAGCACACTTAGATGAACCTTCACCAGCTGCCTATGCCGCAACCACTTCGCCAATGCGTGGGCAAGCCACGACCTGTCCTCTGTGTCTGGAGCAAAAGTTGCCAGAGCCAATAACTTCTGTTGACTGGTCTTCTTGCTGCTAAGGCCCTCTGTACTTAGCAGACATTTCGCGCACAAATAAACTTTCTTAACTGCGCAGTTAAAACGAGAAAGAAACGAGACGGGCTTAACGCTTTTGCAGAGATGTGAAAACCTCCTTTGGGACTCTTTGGCTGCTTTCATTTGAGGTCGGGCTAATGGAAGACTACATTATACTCTTACACGAATATCAGCCATATTTGTGCCAAAAATACTTAACACGAAGAATACTACACGAATATTAGCCATATTTGTGCCAAGAATACTTTTGATCCACACTGTATGTATATATGTATATACAGTGTGGATCAAAAATTTCATTTGTTATACTACTGTTGGTATATATGCAGGTATCGAAGCGAGCCTACCATGGCGGTCTACTTTGATCACAGCGAGTTTGAACAAGTGCTAAAAATGAGCAGCATACTAGAGATTTGCACTGCCAGCTCAGAAATAATCGTAGCCGTGAAGCCGCTGTTTTGCCTGACTGACGCAATCAAGGAGGGCGGCAGTTACGTTCCGCTTCTACTTTCGATTTTCATGAAAAACTTTGGACCGGTACGTAGAAATGTTTACCTTGACAGTGAAATAAGTAAATTACTTTTTGTGTCCTAATTATATGTATTAATAAGCCAACGTAATGACCGATATTTAGATATTCAGCTAGACGTGAACAAATTCGAAGAGACGCAAAAAGACGTAACTGGCCAACTAAACGGTGCACTATAACTATATGAAAAATTAAGAAGAAAGGCAGGCAAAAAAAAGAACAATAAAAATGCAACTACTCTTCTGTTCGAGTTTAGAGATGTTTCTAGGTCGCTAGTGCTAAGTGACGCGTCTTGATATTTTGGGCTCATTCTAGCTGAGCTTCGGCGAGCTTCAGAAGCAGCTCAGTGCGGAGCAGAAGGAGGCGCCGCTGTTCGTTTCGTCGGCGTTCGCCCTGCTGCTACGACGGGGCGCCCTCAGGCAGGTCTCCGATCAGCCTGAGTCCGCCGACGGGGCACTGTTCGACGTGCAGGACATCTGCCGAGTCGTGCGCAACCTCATCTACCAGATGAACGGCGACCCAACGGCCACGTACCACCTGCCGACGGCACGCGACGACCACGGCCGATTGGGCTTCGGCCATCGCGACGAACGCTCGCTGACCTCGATGCTCGAGCAGGCCGGCGACTGCGTGATCGCCGACTTTGACGTCGAACGCGTGATGAACGACTTTAGCGCGTGTTTCTTCGAGCGGGTCGACAACGTGCACCCGAGAGCTCGCGCCTCGTATCGGCTGTCGCCGTGCGTCATTGCCGGCGTGCCGAGCCCCGAAGAACGTGAACGGGCGCGAAGTCGGCGTCCCCACCATCGATCGCGTCCAGCGGGGGCGTCGCCTCAGCACCAGCAGCAGCAGCAGCATCAGCAACAGGCCGGGGGGACAGCGGCGTTTGCCGGTCCTCAGACGCCTCGAGCTCAACAGCATCACTCCCAGCAACAGCAACGACGCATTCTTGGCCACCACCAGGGTCGACCCTACCTCAATTCGTCTTCCTCGTCATCATCCTCGTCGTCGTCCAGGTGGTCACCAGCGCGGCACGGCCGGTAGACGGTGTCGGTTAACGATCCTCAGCTATCATCCGATTACTCGATTCTACAACCACTACGGGGATAGGCGGGCGGGGGGGGGGGGGGGCGTTGGGATTGGAGGTGAGTGCGTGCAGTGTGGCAGTCAGCGACCGCCTTACCAGCAGGGCGCTCTTCTGTAAACTCTACAACTCAGAAGAAGTAGAAGAACCCAATCGTTCGGAGAACAGACAAAAAATCCCCTCTACTTAATCCTCCTCGGCTTCTCTTGACTACGTGAGATTCGGCGATAGCAAGATAGACTCTAAGCAGCAAGCAATCTCTATCCTTTGAGTGATTGGCTGGCTGATTGAGTCCGATAACCATTCACTGCTCCTCGACGTCACGTCGGTACTTGTTGTTTACTCGTGGCGGGCGTTTTTGTTGTTGGTGCCATCTTCGGCGGCCGTGCCATTACCACCGAACACACAGTGACCGATTGGATCCGCGATGATCTATCTGGACGAATGAACCAACGAACGAACGAACGAACGAAGAGCTCTATCCAGTGCGGCAACTGCCTCCTGCAGTCGATGAGGCTCGTTTGCCCAGCTCGATCGAAAAGCGATCGGGACAAGCAGCAGCGGCAGCATCACCACGATCGTCAAGCGTTGGCCTCTCGGCTGCGCCCGAAACCGTCAAGCCAGTCGGTGGCTCGGTTGCCTATTTGCATCACCGTTGCACAACGATTGTCGATTTTGGCTTCATTGTGAACCGCCGACGACGACGACAACGACGACGGCGGTGGGAAACGTCGGAGTTTGTCGGCGTATCTTGTGGCTTGTGACTACGGATCGGTGGATCCGCTATCCGCTCAATTTCTATTCGATTTTCCGTTCACATATATACATATATATATATATATATATATATGCACTATCAGGGTAGGTGACTGTCGTATGAACTCGACTTGCGAAAAGCTGCATGCGCAGCGTCGTAGTCGCTATTGTTTACGCATCGGAGGCGTCTAGGATCATTTCGAATGTTGCAATTAGAGAAAAGCTGGTAAACAACGGTTGGGGCTGTGGTAATGCCGCCATTCGATCGATGGCGATAACACACTTGTTGTCGCGTGCATAGGTTTCTACATATTCGTATTGATTTATATCTATAGTGCTGAAGCAGCTATATATACATATATATATATATATGCATACGTTCCGAATCATTATCACAATTTATACAGATTTAGCCGAGGTGTGTGTGTGTGCGCAGTCTACTTTATAGCATACATGTGAATTGGAACACGAACGACATTATAGGCATGAGAGTAGTGGGCGGCAGTGAAATCAGTGTACCAGTGCGAAAAAGAAAAGAAAATTAAAGAGAGATCAAAGAATGTCTTTCTATTATGAGTCAGTCTGAGTTGCGCGATGAAGGAGGGCATTGAATGTAGCCGCTTGTGCGACTGCCGACTCTCTAGGTGGTTTGATGTTGTTGTTGCTATTGTTGTTGTTGTTGTTGTTGTTGTTATTGTCGTTGTTGTTTGCATTAAGATAACTATTACCCGCCGCATCAAAAGCGGAGAGTTACTTGGCCTGTCTTCGGCTTCATTCACTGTGCCCGATGTTGCCCCGATCTCTGATCCCGGTATATTTGGGAGTGTATCCGCTCCCTGTACGTAAGTGGTTGTAGAGACGGGCTGAGAGCGTTCCCAGTTTCTTTCCTGTTGCAGACGACGCCGGTGCAGCGTGCTTACGCGAAGTTAGACCTTGCCACTAGTCGTACTAATACCAAAAAAAAAGAATAGTCTAGTAGTGGTATTAACGATGGTGGGATCACGTCTGTGTATTTCGATTCGCAACTCCGAACAGACTCAGTTCATGCCTATCTCAAGTACCGTGGGTTTGTGAGGTAGAGCTGCACAGTGGGAGCTCGACCCCTACGGAGAATTGAAGGAGACATATTGTAACCTAACTGACGTTGTGGCAGACGCCACACAACTAGATTCATGCGGGAAGAGAGCATATATCAAATGATAACTCTACACGAAGCAAGTCCAGAACGGAATTTTCAACAAGGAAACGAGTTTGATTTAAGACAAAAAAGTGCCAAGATGCTTGGATGCTAGTTTAGTGCGCACGGTACACACAGAAATGATCGCCTTTGCAGCAGTTGCAACAGAACGTTGCGAACCCATTCGAAGGATATTTTAAGTGAAAATACAGAGACGGAACAGATGTGTAGGGTATTTTAACCAAATTGCAAATAAAATACAACTGCTACCTTACGTCTGTGTGATCCTTTTTTTTAGCGTAAGTCTAGCAATAGCCTTGAGATTTACGAACAAACATTGAATGTTTAGTAGTAATGAAAAATGAAGCTACTCAATACTAAACTCAATACTACAACATAAAAAGATATGCTAGGCTAGGTCCTCAAGCGCAACCTTTAAAGATCAGAATATGACATAATGCAACAATTTTTAGGCACGATGCCATTCAATTAAACGTGATCGCGCTGAAGGTACAGGCTATTTCGAAATACCTCATTCGTTCAGAGCCGGCACAACAATAGGTCCAGGGACTGTGCCAAACCCAAAACGTTACATCTCGTCGGATATTTTGTCCGGAGCAGTATGACTCCTAACAATACAAAAAATAGTCTAACGGAAAAGTCTCCCCACTTTTCCCTACGCGCATTCAATGCTAATATAGGTAAAGAAACTATATATGTATAGTATGATAGTGCCTAAAGTGCTAACATAGTAAAGTTATATAAATAAACCTGTGAAACTATCAATATTATATAGTAGCCATATAATATAATACCATTGAGTGCATGATATATACATATATATATATATATATATATATATACATACTATTATGATCTAAAAACATTTCACCCAACTACAAATAGATGTAATAAATATTGTGTATTTGTTCTCATATAAATACAACCGTATGTACATCGGCCAGCATTTGTTTTTCGAGCATCGCTTTACTTTTAGCTTCTGCAGCATCTAAGCTTTTCGTGTACACTTTTGTCAGCAAGTCTCGGTAGCCGTCAAGCAAACGAGGTCCGTGTTTGTGGTCCAGCTCGCTGACCAGTCACGAATAAATGACTCCAGCGTTTTCGCAGCTCGCAGTGTGGCATCTTGCGAATGATAGGACAGTATCTACTCGACAGATACCTATAGGCATCTAGATATACCCGCGAGTGTACTATACATATAACGCACCTCTGAGGTGACTCGGAGGTGACTTCGCAGTTTTCGTCATCATCGTCTGCCCCTGATTATTCTTCTTAGATTTAGCCTACTTTGTCGTCGATTCTGCGCGACGAGCTAGACATAGCCCCGAATATCGTCAGCATCATCAATTGCAATCAGTTGCATCATTGTACTGCCAGTTTCGCCGCATAACGCCAACGTTCAAACGAAACATGACACCCAGTTCTCAACTCGTATGCCTAACAGCCTTGACAACATGAAGCCCACACTCATGAAGGCTCTAGGAATAAAGTAACTGCAGCAGTAATAGTACTCGAAACGATAGCACGACGCATATCAAATTATCAGACCCATGTCTCGCAGCATACCAATAATACGAATATTTATTGTGCGAACATAGTAAAACCGCTGCGAACGAAGTCGCTTTCCTTCAGCCCGCACCCTAAGCGTTTCCCTTATAGCATGCGTGCGTTGGTTGAGGGTAATACACACTAAACTCTCTCGCATCTCATCATTATCGAAAAATAATCACTTACGGCAGTATGAACAATGTTAGCAAAGCTGACAAGCTGACAACTGTCAACACGATATTCGTTTGACAATGACGCAAAACCATCATCGGTTGACGAAACAAGGTTCTCGCCATCTCTCATCATCAAGTGGCCACTAAATGCGCAGGGACCGGCCATGCTAGCGTCAATTCCTTAGTAGGAAAATATACTGCTCTTGACAAATTCGTGATTGTGTGAAAGAAAACGAGCAAGAGCTGAACAGAAAGAAATTTCATAGACTGAACGCGGTGGCGATTTGCTACAAGTCCGATTTCAAGGCGGCGCAGCTGGACTGCCGGATCCCACGCGTGTTGCTATCGGTTATTGTTATGCGGATCGCACACTCAGGATCGCAACACATTGGTAAAACCCTGTGCTATTATCTGTTTCGAGCGCAAACAGCCATAGGTACGCTTTCTAATAGCCCAGTGTGGCATCCCCCGTGAACTAGTTGATGGTCGCATTTTCTTGTTAGCGTATCTGCCATGTTTGCCATCATGCCAAGGCCGCTGTAGGCACCACAATTGCCAAAACAAGATTCGGTTAAAATGTTCGTTGTATGTGTCACCTTTGAAATTGCATCACACCTGACGCAATAAGGTACGCTCAAGCTGCCTTATCAGGTAGAAATGTTTGCATTTCGTAGCAGTTCACGTGTTTCCCCAACCGCAGCTAACAAAACTACCCAGGAAAACGCTAGAACCTAAGAAAATCATCGTCCTCGTGATGTCCTAAGATGAACCCAAAACCAGCCAAAGAGGCTGTTTAATTCTGCGTTAAGGGGATAAGTAATAACGCTACACTGATGGCAAAGCACTAATATGTTGTCACAAGAATAGGGCAATTAAACTAAACGTTACTGAACAAATCAGATTACTAAGAGACTAGCCTTAAGAGACTATTTGAATCGTTGGTCCCAGCATGGTTTTCTTTAAATCCGAATACAGCAATTTGTTTACACTTGAAAAACTGTTGACGACTACCACTACGGAACTTGGAACATACGCTCAACTAGAACCGACAAGATCAAAGTCAGCGAGCGTCTGCTTGCCGTGTCCAAGCACGTTTAGGCAGTAGGGATATCCAACCGACACACTATCGAAGCGTAATTCCAGCCGGATAATACATAAACCATGTCTTTTTAAATTTGTAATTTCTTTTTCTTTTTAAAATTTAATGTAGTCGAATGAGCAACGAAAGCACTGCAATGGAACGGGAGCCCCATAACCAGGAAGATAGCTCTAACTGCCTAACAATGGCGACACAATTATCGATTGAGATGACGTCATGTTCGGCCAATGTTTTGTGCAGACAGCAAAAATCGCGCGTGTAGTCTTTTATCGTCAACGTTAATATATTTGCTAATAATGTAATAACAATAAAAGCGATAATCGCGCTGACATGCAATTCTTGTTTTCGTTTTACAATTGATGCATTCGATGAACTCGTTGGGCCAATGAATAGAGACGTGCGCATACTCTTAACGGATACGCCAGTATTATGTGGGATTTTCGTATATATAATACGAATTTCGCACAACAAAAATGAAACTCCATTAAGAGGTAGGCTAAGCTGCAACGTTTGCACTGCTATTGTAAGAATACGGTTTGTGCAGTGTCTGTCAACTTACCCTGAAAATACATCTGCAGTCATATGGGATCAGTTAAGCATTTTCATCCTGTCCACTGGTATGGTAGAAACAGGGTCACATGGAGAAAGCAGCACGCAGAAATAAATCGAGACTCGTGAAAAATATGCTGGCTCACGCAATATTATGCTATCGTTGTCTGGCCGTCGAGAACGCTAACAAGACTCGAAGGCTTTCGCATTTAGAAAGATCCGACTGTGACATTCAACGAGAATGAGAAGTAATGAATGCGTCGGTTCTACCCATTTGCAGCGAACATTTTGTAAATATATGTCACCGAACCAAGCGACCAACCACGCAAAATATGCTCCTACTCAATTCGTTGCTCTTTGGCCCCATACAAGCTTACGCGATCGATCATCAGTCTAAGCGCTCCAAACCAACGTTAGAATTATTGCTCGATGAGGCAACAACATTTCGTGCGGTCTGCTCGCCCCCAAAAACACGTTGGCGCATAGATAAGGAACGATTTTCAATTACGTCGTTTTCACCCCCTACGGCTAAACACTGATTAGCAATGCTCATTAAGCTGGAGACAGAAAATACGTAACTGTCGATAATGAGCTCAATATGTAGCGATATTCATCTCTGTCTGTTCATCTCTCCTTCACTGTACATCATCGTCATCCCCTGCAGTTTTTTCTCGTCCGTTCCCTTTCTCTCTCTCTCTCTCTCTCTCTTTTCACTTTTATTAGAAAACTATGTGTTCTATGTCGTAACGGCGGTCAGCAAGGAATCTCTATTTGTGAATCGAGCTGACTGAATTGCGCGCGTATGCGGTGGTACGATCACACCGTATAGCCGGATCTATCACTCATAGGTAGAGCTGGATGCGTCTGGTGATGGGCTTCCGGCACATGTGGCAGGTCCGTAGCGGTTGGGCGCACTTTGCGCACGCAGCATGCCCGCAGAGAAACGCAACATTCCGACGCCGCTCCATGCAGATCGAACACGACGCGCTGTCTTCCATTTCGGCAATTCGCGATTCTAACTGACGAAGTCTGAAAAAAGTAACGGCAAATGAGTCAGTGAGCAAAATGATAGACGACGAACATATTGGAACGATGGGAGAGCGTTCACTCACGTCATATGAATAAGGGTCGTGTAAAATGTAAACGTACGTTGGCGGCCTTATCATCGACGGTTTCTTCTAATGTAAGCGCGGCCGCCTTGACTTTGTTCTAGAAATATTGAGTTCGATTACCATTGAAATGTGTATGATCCATGGCTATTCGCCGTCGACAGCCACTGCTGCTGACACTGCGCACTACTTGCAACAAAGATAACAAACCTAATAATCCTATGCTATTATTTAAATATCATATATATATATATATATATATAGGCCACACTGTTGTATTGTGACTGTAACTACCAATTCTATGGTGAATAAATCATGAATGAATATATATATATATATATGATATTTAAATAATATATATATATATATCTATATATATATATATATATATATATATGATATTTAAATAATAGCGAGCTCTGAATGCCCCAGGTCCGCATATCTTTTGAATTTTCGTTAAGAAATTTGTCGCGGTTTCTTCCCCGTCAAGGAATATATTTATGTAGAAATAACCGGAAATAAGAGCCTAACTAAATCGCGCCTTATGTGTCATTTTCAGCTATGGTAATTTGAATGGAAGCATGGAATAAATAATTGCCAATTATTTACTGTCTGCTTGGAATAAATATTTGGTAACTTAGCAGAAAGAATCCAGGTTTACAATAGTAACATTGCTAGGATAGCTAGTG
The DNA here is from genome assembly GCA_003439945.1 of Dermanyssus gallinae. Taxonomy (NCBI): domain Eukaryota; kingdom Metazoa; phylum Arthropoda; class Arachnida; order Mesostigmata; family Dermanyssidae; genus Dermanyssus; species Dermanyssus gallinae. Next base: position 29,818 of record QVRM01004417.1, on the reverse strand, counting down.
TGTAATAATTGTATGGCCTCTGCATTACTTAGGCCTATATTACCATCAGCAATTCGGCTGCACTTGTTGTTGCTGGCGCCCCCCCCTTTTAGATATAGAGATAAAAGACAAAGCCAATATAATAGGGCCCAAAACGAGTTAATAGGGAAGTCAAATATGTCAAAAGGGTAGGCACATTTACTGCATGGCAGAACGAATGGGTCGCTATTCCGGATGGTGCTCGGTACGCGACCTCATTCCTGACATAAGAAAGTGATTGAATTGACCCGGCGGAGAGGTTGGTCACTTTTTGACGCAAATCATAACGGGCTATGGCTACTTCCAGGCATATCCGTTAAGGACACAGGCTGTGACCTAGGCGTCGAAGTACACTGTAACCTAGGCGTCGAAGACGACACAGCCCATACGCTGTTGGTCTGCTCAGTCTCTGCGCAAGCCAGAATAGAGGCTAGAAGAAAAGCGTTGGACCGACTGAGGCGGGGCGGAGATCCAAGTCAGAACAGGGCTAGAAGAAAAGTCCCAATATATGCAATTTTCTTTAACGCTCTGACAACCACATTTTAGACGCTCGTAATGGGCTAAGTTGCCTGTGGCACGATATCGTCTAAATGCATCTATCGTCATCGCGTTCTCGTACTGGAATTATATAGGCTTTCTCCAGCAGAGGTATGTAGCAGCAGGGCAACCACGTTCAACAAATTCAACCAGCACGGCCAGGGCTCGAACTAGCGATTGTTTTGCTAACCGTGGTTGCCATGGCGACGCCCCGTTTCGAACGGTGCGTTAGCCGCCTAAGCCACCGCCACTACTATTCATCTGTAAATGCACCTGTAACCGGTATATAGGAGCTGCAGTGGCACGAGTGGTACTGGTTAGAAAGGGACACCCGGAGCGACGACTCAGGAGATACAGATTCGGATCAGAGAACAATACGACGGTACCTCTAGAAGAATCTTTTTGCAGGAAGCGAGAGACGCAGTATGACGGCTGTAGAGTCAAGCTCTGAGATGCCAATTCGGCCAATTGAACCCAAGAACACTCACCACTTCTCCTGTCAGCAGAAAAATGTTCACCGTCGGAGGTAAAATAATGTTCACCGTCGAAGGTGATTCCCACACTGCATAGCGCTGAGTGGCTTACTCGCCTTACTGCGTTAGTGCCTAAATTTAACTCTCCCTTCATATATACAATACATGCATATATATAAGATGTTGCCCCGCGTACCTGTCAAGACTACTCTGTCTTTGGCGGGTGGCAAGGAGACGGCCGGTGAGTCGATGCTTTTTGGCAACAACAATCTGCTGACAACTGACGCATTTGCGCATTCGCACACTGCACTCTTCACACGTCACGCAGTGGCCACACGGCTCCAATCGAACGACGGCCTCCGCCTCGAGGCAGATTTCACACAGATCCTGCAAGAGTACGACGACGTAACAATGTATGCGATGTATGTAATAATTAATCCACTAAACTTCTTTCTTAAAACACTTTTTTCGTGTAACATGAGGACTTGTGATAAAAAAAATGTGATGATATTGGTGTTGCTCTAGGTGATAATCATAAGGCTACGTTCGTCTCTATTTGTCATAAGGCTACGTTCGTCTCTAAATTCCCAGATCGAGCAAACAAATTCTTTGATTCTATTTTGACGAACACAACAGCCGGGATCAACATACATGCTAATACTGTTGCCCGGAAAGAAATCGTTAACAAAATGTTTGCTTAGCGCCAGTACCAGGAATGCGAACTAAGCACAAGCAAATTGATCGGTTCAAATAAAGCCGCGCTGCTAAACGGTGTGTAAATATATAAACGTGTCATCCAAAAAACACCTCATGTTCCATCCATCGTCATGCCCATCATATTACTCGTCAGAGCTTATATATATATATATATATACCTTGCCACTCGGTTCTCTAGCGGGTCCAGCGCCATCCTTTCCCCCAGGGACAGCAGCGGCAGCAACAACAACAACGTTAGTTGTGCCGATACTGTCAGGGCCTTCGTCGCTGGGTTCCGACGGCGGACAGCACAACACATCCACCAACGGTGGACCTCCATCTGCAACTGTACACCAAACGTTCGGATACATAAAAGAACGCTTCGATGAAAGCAGTCTCAAGCCGAACGTACACATGACCGAAATCATACTATGGGATATATATATATGTATATATATATATATATATTTAGGCGAGCACTGCCGAGTGTGCAAACGTATTGTAAATGATTAATAAATAATCACAATATTTTCTATATATATATATATATATATATATATATATATATATATATATAATATATACATATATATGTATATATGTATGTATATATGTATATATATATATATATACTGTGCCAATATGCATCGTAACGTATTTTGAGCTAAACAAACTTTCGTAGACATTTATCAAATGTTGCATAAAAAAACGCTTCGCCCGCGACGTGCTTGCGTTAGCGTTTAAGAAACCGTTAGAAATTAACTCAATGGCTTCACTAACCTGTGCCTTGATGCTGTGTCGCAGTGTGGGATGCATTTTGATGTGCCATCGATGACAACACTGTTGTCTCCCTGTTGAGCGCCCAGAACCGTAATAGCTCCTCCACCTCGGGACTTCCGGCCAATGACAGTGGAGTACGTTTGGCGTGATTTTCTTTGTACAGATCAGATCCCTCCCTACATAAACAAAAGAAAAACCGTAACACGGGAAAACAAAACGTGAGCAAATCAGGAGCGATATATAAGCATAGACAACTCATCGCCTAAAGCTCCCCTCTGTTACTTCTTCATGCGTTTTCCTATCAATCGCACGTTACGAGTAAAATGTAGCCGCCTGCAGCATGTCTGACTGAAAAACGCAGACCACCCTTTCTCACATCGAATCACACACAGGCAACATAAAAAAGAGGCATTCGTTCTTATCAGTCAACATGACTGGAACCTCCAGACTTCAGCTCCTCAACTCGTTTTTCTTCTTCTTCTTCTTCTCTTACTACCCACCTTGCGAGATAGCAGGCAATTAGAAGTCCTTTATCCTCGGCTACCGTTTGAGGGTCGAGGGGAGCGCCGGCGGCGGCGACGCCCGGCTGATTTCTGCTCGAGTTGGCTATCCCAACCCCGAGCGTTGGGTTGGCCAAGTTCTGAGCAGCAGCAGCAGCTGCCGCGGCGGCAGCAGCAGTAGCAGTGGCAGTCGGGCCTACAAGAAATGACGGCCCCACGCCGACAAGCAAGGGAGACGACACCGTGCACATTGCCAAGCTGGCTCGAATGTGCGCCATCGCGGGTGCGTCCTGCGGATTGGCAGGCTCGCCGCCCCTCAGGGCCGCCCGTTTGATCAGTGCCACGTGCAGTGGACTGTCACCGTCCTCATCCTGAGCGTTCACCGAAGCCCGCCAAGCAACGAGTCGTTCTACGATCGCCTCATGCCCTTGAGAGACCGCCAAGAGTAGCGGCGTTTGTTGCCTGCGAGACGCCGCCGAAAAACGCATATATTGTATGCATAAGCTTGCATGTATGTGTGTATATATATATATATATTTATATATATATATATATATATATATGTATGTTTATACATTTGTATCCATGCAAATGCTGTTTTAAATATCAACATGAATGCTAATTTGTAGATTTAGGAAAGACTGGTTCGACCGTTTGGAAAACGTCGCGTAAGTGGCATCAAAATCACTGGATATATATATATATATATATATATCATACTTGTGCGCATCCCTGCAAAACAAATCTCGTGATCCTAAGTTGTACTTATTACTTGTATAATGTATCCACCCACCTTATCAGCTTCGACTATCATTCAAATTTTAGTCGGCGAAAAATTTCGCTTCTGCATACATTCTTCCGTGTTGTATACGTCTAACACACAAGAAACCCTCCTGGTTTGAAAGCTAAAAACACCAGCGCCGTAGCGCTAAAAAACCAGCCACCTGACAAACTACGGATATGCACCGTAAGCTGTGACTCTTTACTGGCTGGTTACGAAACAATATATATATATATATATATATATATATATATATATATATACAGAAAGATTGAGATGAAAAAGAACGAAAGAAAGCATTTATAGTGGTGTGCTGGCTGAACAAGAGAGTGATTATTGAAGTTGACGTTTGTGAAGCGTTCGGGGTGCGCCAGTGAGTGCTCATAGACGTTCTCGTAGTAGCATACCGGTTATTTCGAATGTCTGGGTCACAGCGGCCCACGTCGAGAAGTAGATCGACCACCGGCAAGTGGCCATTGAGGGCAGCCAAGTGAAGAGCAGCAAATCCATCGTCCTTTTTGATATCAACCAGCTGGCGCGTTCGTGCCAGCAGCTTTTCGACGGCAAACGCGTTGCCTTTGAGCGCCGCATGGTGAAGCACATTAAAGCCCCGCATATTCCGCAAACTGAAGTCAACGCCAGCTACATTGATGAGCAAATCGCTGATGTCCAGATTGTCCTGCAACACAAAGAGAGCGCCACACAGAGAGAGAGAGATGCCACAAACAAACTTTAGCCAAGACTAGACAGAGAAAACGCCCATCTACCGAAAATACGAAAAGAGCGAACTCGAAATAAACTTACCACCCGAATCAGCGCCCTCATCAAATACGACAGTAGCGGAGATCAAAGTTGCCGTTTTTGATTCTATTAAACCACAGTTGTTGCTGTCGAGTGCGACGAGTAGCAAAGCAAGCAGCACTTAAGCCTTAGTTGTGGCTAAGGTTGGCAAGTCAAAGACTAACGAAAAGCAAACGTCCCCCCCCCCCCCCCCCCCCCCCCGCCCTATTTTTTTAACGAAAAGTCGACTCGTTGATTTAAAGAAGAGCGCTTCACCCCATCGCATATTCGTCTATCTTACGCCGTATCGCAGCAAGCGTTGTCTCTTGCGTCAGCTCTACTGAAATTAGTGAAGTCTGTGGCGACCACCAACTTGGTTTTAGCCACCAAGAGTGACACAGAAGTTGTTGCGCATCAACTACACATCAACTTGCCTCTGCTCCCTTAGAGGGGATGTCGCAATGCTTAAGTTTGGCCTCAAGGACACATTCAGCAGTATTCGCTTCATCCATGTCCACTCCGGGTCGTCCGTAGTCACGTGCCCGGCTCTTATCACTGTGCCGGATAGGCTTAGAAGTATTTTTTTGGAGCGCCTGCTTGCCGACCACTCCATAGCATCCGAGTACACAATACAAGCAAAGGCATCCCCTTGGTCAACCACTGTTTTGTTTATCGGTCAAAAATTGGTCGACTCCTTCGTGTTTGTTCTGAATATCTGGCACCGGGACGACGGTGTACTTGGAAGTAAGTCAGCGATGGTGCTTGCGATATCATGTATGCGCTCCTGCTTTTGCCGAGTAGAATAACCTATCGCTGGGCGAAAGTGAAAGTCAGGTATTCGCGTTTTGGCTAGGTCGAGAAGTTCAAATTTGCACCACGCAGACTTGGATTGCCCAGACTTCACAAGAACCTGTGGAGTCCGGGCACAAGGGCCTGTGGAATTCTGAGATCTTGTGACGCGTAGCTCATCTACTGCGGGGTATCGATATGTCTGAAGGTCCAGCCTAAAACTGCTCGACGACCCTATCGGCGTTAGTTCGCCTGGCCATTTCAGAATCCACCTATAGCCCAGCTCTACTGCCTAATTTTAAGAAAGGCTTCTCTGACGCTATTTTGACAGCAAGTTCTGCAATTGTGTTCAAAATCTCTACTGCCGCCGAAAAAGGCCGCATCTTATAACCGCCCACTCAAAATAAGTTCTCCACATCACTTGCGTTAACTAAAAACCGGCGCCCGCCCAAAAACTCTCCCAAAAGACAACCACTACCCTCAATCAGAATGGGTCTCGCCGCTTGGGGAATCGAGACTGGTGCTTTAATCGACCACGGAGCAAGATGGCTTAGTGGCAAAGCCTTTGCCTTGCATTCGGGAGTCCTGAGTTCGACACCGAGACCGGCCACTCTTAAATTAGTTTTCATGGTTTCCAATTTAGACTAGGTCGGAGTGAACTAAAAATCAGCTATGACATGAAAAACCGTAAACGGGCATTAATTAGCCTTACGAAAAAACTGTCACGTTTAGGTGCGTCATTGTGCGTCTTGCCTATCGCACGGTAGGCACGCTATTAGACAATGTTTCCGTTAGAATCGGAATGCTGCTACGCTCAAGGCACCTCTAGTTCAGAAAAACAGCTAGCTCAACGAAAGCTTAGCCGCATAGATGGTTCCACCGGCTAGATTGTCTTGCGGCACTGAACTTGAACACGCGTGTGCGCGCTTTGACAGCAAAAATGCTATTCAATGCAAAATAACGGGCAACACATATTACATGCACTCATAATTAAACGTGGAAAATAGCCACATGTCGAAAAATACTTCTGAGAAAAAGCTCCTGGAGCCCATACACTCAAAATTAAAACATTGCAATTATAAACAAATATTTATACACCACATTACGCCCGGCTTCATTACACGCGTAAACAGATATTATCGTGCATGTAACCCGATGGGGGTTGATAACGATATATATATATATATATATATATATATATATATATAGATATATATATATATATATATATATATATATATACATATATATATATATATATATATATATATATATATATATATGTATATAACGGCCCCATACATTCAAAAATCTTCAGCCAAGCTGTGCCTTCAGTACGCTCAAGTACAACGAAGAGGACTACAGCGCTTTTCGGCGCAGAACTCACCGCTCCCTCAAGAACAAATTTCAACGCGCAAAACTCGCCGAAAAGCTCAATATTAATGTTGGGTTATAATTAAGTATACTGTCTATTTTATTAACTTAACCTTACCTTGCTGATGGCGTCGTGTAGTGCCGTGTCTCCATACGAGTCCTGAATGTTGATATCTAGCGGCTGGCCGCTAACCGCACTGCCGTGCTGCTGTTGGGCATGATGAGAAGCACGATGGTGATGGTGACGTTGCTGTTGTTGTGTTTGTTGCGACTGAGGTTGTTGTTGTTGTTGTTGCTGTTGTCCAGCGACATGAGCATGACTTAATAGCACGCGCACGCAGGCAAGGTACTGTTTGTTGACGGCTACGTGCAGTGGCGTGCACCGCGTGCGATTCTGAGCATTTACGTTAGCGCCCGCCGCCAACAGGCGCTCGATAACCGCCGGCTGGTTGCCGAACGCAGCGTAGTGCAGCGCCGTGTCACCATCTTCGTCAGCTGCCTCCAGGCTAGCTTTCACTCTACATTTTGAAGACACACAGGCAAACCCACACACCGCCCGCCGACGCACAAAAAACCGATTAGAGCAAGACCACCAATATGTGGTAATGATATTACCAGCAGTATTGATAAGCAGACAAATACCCACACAAAAATGTACACACACACACAAACCTACTTACTTGCAAGCTAGCACACACACATTTACATTTTGAATATGAAAAGTACATGCATATCAAATGTAATCTAGTCGCATATTGTAGAAAATGTCGCCTTGAAATTACTATGCTCGCGCTGAAACCCAGCATACGAATCCGAAGACCGAAGTATATATATATATATATATATATATAGAGAGAGAGAGAGAGAGAGTGGTATGAATAGTGTGATATTCATCACGGTACCCATAAGGTTCATATAGTTATACACAGACACAACATAAATCAGTTCTAGTCGCATGCATTGCGTCATTACCCAATTACACCCTCACTACATTTACAATGAGCGCGTGGAAGTACCCCATATATCTGTGAACAGGCTTAGTCATTATTGCCAGCGACACTCAGATTTTACAGACTCACTGCTTAACCGTCTACTTTGCTACTGCGTTAGACAGTGTTTAGCTGGTAAGCTGTCTCGACAATTGTCTGCCGCAACAAGATTGCTCTTCGCGGCTTCAACTCAAAGGACCTTTGAATCAAGACCAAAGTCAATTTCCTTTGACGTTGACGTTTAACAGAATTGTCGTGGAACCTTATAGAATGAGCAGCACATCTGCCGGAAACAAAACGCGCAGGCAAATACCTCAGTGATAAAGAGAAGCTCGAAATAATGTTTGCTAAAAATATATGCTTGCAACTTTCCGTTGAAAAGACTACTATCTACCCAGATTTGAAGTGGCGTAATATAGTAACTTTGCGTTTCACCAGAAACATTTTTATGAAAACTAAGTTGTTTTTTCTTTGGTATCAATATTCTGAAAACATATATGCTGCACATAAAGCCCCGACAATAGTTCAAAGTTAAAAAAGCTACCACTAGGGCAACACAATGCCCTGCACCTTTGCACCGCCGTACAGGGTCCGCCGACATCAACAATATATTTATGAGCCTTAATGCCATATGCCGTCTATGAACATTGTACGTCAATAAACAGCGCGCATCTACCTGAGAAGGACGTCAACGATGGCGAGGTGGCCCTGATGGCAAGCAACTTGCAGAGCGGTCTTTGACGAGCTTTTGTGGTTCACCCGATCGGGATAAGCCAAAAGGTAGTCCCTCACTGCATCAACGCGGCCCAGCGCAGCGTCGCGGACTAACCGCTCATGCTGGGATGCGACTGAGGCAGTCCCCGTCGGCGCGGCAACACCACTGCTCGTATTCGGTGATAGAGCGCCTAGAAAGTCGATCGATTACAAACATCAGAAATCATATAGAGTTTAGCCTATTCCTCGTCGACTTCAAGGTTAGACTACAATCACGTGTTTTGGGAGTATGCCCCATGAAAAGAGGGAAGCTATGTGTGTCATATAGCACCCATACACGAGTCCGCCGGGTAGGAAGAAAAAAATAACAGCAAATACATACAAATACATTACATTTGAATGTTCGACACTCACACGTGTTACCATCGAGTTTGACCTATGCTACTCATCTTCGTCATCAACATTTTAACATGGGAAGTGTTGATACATTGTCTAGTTATTATTATTATTATTAGCAGTGTCGGTGTACACAAACCAGTGATGGCCGACGGTGTTGTCGCAGTCGCGTTTGCGGTCGCCGTAAGGAAGGGTGCCATGAGAGGATTCTGAGGTCCTTCACGTGTGTGCGTGTGCATCGTATTATTGAGTTCGGTCTGCGAGCCGGGTACGGGCACAACGCACCGCGGGTTCAGCGTCCACGTATGTCCATCAACCATCACACGTAGGTCGCCGTCGGTATACAACTTGATCACCTTGCCGATGCGGCCCAGCGCCGAGGCCATATTGTCCACGTACTCCCCGTGACCCTCTTGGAGTTCGCGAAATAGCCGAAGGTCGTCGATGACGCGTACCAGGTCGCCAACAGATAGCACGACGCATTTGCTCAGAGCGTCCGGATGGAATGTCCAACGATTATTGTGACCCTCCAGCTGAACTCGTATATCACCTCGCTCCGTTACTCGATGCACCTTGCCAACCTAAAGAATGATTTATGATTCGTAAATCTGTCCTCTCTTATATGTATATATATATATATATATATATATATATAATTCGTACCCATATCCTATTATACTAATACAACCATTTGTCCGCCGCTCTTGCACAACATATATATATATATATATATATATATATATATATATATATTTATATGTGTTTAAGGTGTCAACACTCGTTCCAACTTATAGAGTGCCATATGATACCAACCAATACGTTAATCCGATTTGTTACTACGTACCTTTCCAACGCAATCTGCCATGCGAGGATTCCAGCCGCCATGTCCGTCTTGAAGAGCTTTGAGCGCCTCGAGATCGACTTGAACCTTGACGTGGTCTCCGACAGAGAAACGCGGAGGCTGACTGATGCGGGCCGTCGTAATGCTGCCAACCGCTCCGGCAGCGCCCGCCGGCGTGACGCCCAGTACCGGCAGGTGCTCACGATAGTAGTAACCGCCAGAGGCCTCGGTCACGTATTTTAGATCCACTTTGCCTTTGTGGCCGACTCGGTACACGTTAATCGAACCACACGCCCAGGTCACGTTGGCAACACTCAGACCGGACTCCTGCTCCCAACCTAATGCGATCGAATTGCAGGAAGACATCGAGCGTCAACGGTGAGTGCGATCATCAACAGCCGCTTCTGCTACGCTACACCCTCAACGAGCCCTCAACCCGACAGTACGACAACAATACACATTGAACCGTGAATGTGTCGTGGTGACACATGAATACCTCGTCTTTTCCCGTGGGAGATAATGGACATTCGAAAACGTTCCGCATATCTTATTTGTCAAACATGTGCATATATATATATATATATATATATATATGCATATATATATATATATATATATATATATGCATATATATATATATATATATATGTATATATATATATATATATATATATATATATATATATATATATATATATATATATATATATATGCATACAGTGAATGCGATAAAAAGTAACAAACAAATAAAATGATAACCTTAACGTTAATATACGCACGATATGTTTAGGCTAGGTTATTTTTTCCACCACAGATTTAGAGCTGAATTTTCAGCTCCTAGAGCTAGGGCCTCCGACAGCTCTATATCTCTGCTCCCACCTAAGGCTATACATTCTTTAATAATATGTTCGATGGACTCATTCTCTAGCCCACATGCTCGACATTCTGTACTTTGCGCCTCCTTATATTTATCTCTATGTATCCTTGTATCCAACATCCCTGTCCTGGCATCTGCCAATAGCCCACTCGCTCTTGAATTATCGTATGCCCATTCTTTACCGCCCCTTTCCCGCTTTTCCTTTCCATACATAGTTGCCAAACTTGATTTGGAGCCCATCGCCAATTTCCATTTGTCTATATATGACTTGTTTACTTTCAACTTCACAATTTTCTCTGATACCCTCGCTCTCGCCCATTGCTGACAATTGTACCCAATCTCCCTAGCTGCGAACTCTACTCTGCGATCCCACTTCGTTTTAATCCTAAGTGCCGTCTTTACCAGCTGCATCTGTTTAACCCATATTTTATTTGTGACATTTTTAATCCTACTACTAAATCTAAGCTTACTTTGTACTTCCCTTTGTATAAATGTTGACATTCCCCCTTCCCCCCTCAAGAAATTCCCTGGCGCAATTAAAACGGCAACCCAATGCAAATCTTATCACCTCTCTTTGTATTGTTTCTAACTTCTTTCTCAACCCTGCGCTGTGGACCAGAGAGGCAAAAATCAATCCTGGCACATACATGGCCTTCCATATGTTCCTTATTACTATATATTTATTAAACCCCCAGAGGCCCTTACACCTTACTGCATTTCTTCCTCTTTCAGCCTTCTTCCTCCTTATTATCTCTTCTTCCTGTAAGTAATCATCCCCTGTAGTCATTGTCACCCCAAGATACTTGTACTGACTTTTATAATCCAATTATTTTCCTGTGTTATATGCTTCTTTGCCCCCCTGGTCCTATTGAATACTAAAACTGCGCTATTTTTTCATTAAACGCCATACTCAGTTCCTCCGCTGCTTCTTCACATGCATTCAACATTTGTTGAATAATATATATATATATATATATATATAAAGAGAGAGAGAGTTTAACCGTGTCGCCCGCCTTACCTCGCACACTTATGACGTCACCGAGTTTTCCCTCGCCACCGTCCTGGTTGGCCCAGTCCCAGTCGTGGCCGCGCATCACCTTGGCGCCGACAAAAATGCCCCGCATCTCGATTCGCGTCGGACGTGGCGCAGCCGGCCCCCCGCCTGGCCCCGTGGCTGGCGGCATTCGAGCGCCCACAGCCACCCCTTCGGAGTTGGGCGTCTCGATGCGCAGGAACGGATGTGACAGGTCGTGCTGGTCGTCATGGTAGCAGTGCGAGCAGAGATCGAAGTCGTAGCAACACGAGCACTTCCACCGCATTCCGACGATGCCCTGACAGTGGCACGCGTTACACACGATGTTCGGATGTTTGACACCTGCAAGCCAAGCACGCCACACGCTATCAATGACGACGGTCGACTAAAGGCGACTGTTTAACATATATATATATATATATATAGATTAAATTTTCTGTTTTATTCTTTCACATTAAACGACTTTTTATGTTAGCACTTTGGAGTGAACAATTGTCTCCGCGTTAACGTGTGGTTACGGGTTATCTAACCCGGGATTAGCCCAGTTCAACAATGTGCCCCGAACAGATGCTGCGTTTCCTCGTTGGATGTCAAGCGACAGTCTCTGACGCAAAAATTCCGATGCTCTTGAGTCTCCCGTGGAGAGGTTAAGGCTTCTACCCACGCGCTGAATCAACTTCAATGTAAGCGGGCCTGGTCCTCCCATTGTTTCAAAGGCCAACGGACAAAATTGGTGCGGATAACTAACGCCTGAGTATTTTCTACATTTGTTAGCCTCTGCTAACCTAGACGCATGACCTGCCTGGTCCGCACCTGCACCGACCATCGAAGGGGCTAATGAGTCGGATTATATATATATATATATTGTATATATATATATATATCGCAAACACCAACGATAGCCCTTTCTGCAACATGTCCTTAATTGTTACAATTGTTGAAAATGAGTAATTATGGAAATTCCAAGCTCAATGAGGAACTACTGAATTTAAATAAACTGCCCGTCCATTAAATTAGAAAAAAAAATATATATATACATATATATATCTTTCAGGTTCGCCCGCCTCCAGAAACGAAATGGCAAGCCATAGTGGACTAATATAAAGCCAGCAATTGTCAGCATACTGAGCGGGCGTCAATGCAAGCGTTTCTAAATACGTTCGCGCGACCTAATCCTTTAGCGGAAAAATACGGTTATAGAGTCATTTATCACCCACCCCTTCCGCGTGCGCACCTCGGCCCCTCTCCAGACTGAGTTTAGTCCTCAATTTTTCCCGATTTAAACAGAGCATTCCCGATTTAAACAGAGCATTCCCAATATAAACAGGGTAAAAACAAGAAAATACAGGTGCGCCTTTGCATCGTGCAACAGCGTTTGACCAATAGCCAAGATCAGCCTAATGGTCAAGCTAGTTGGGAACACAGGCCACATACCTACATACATTATCAGTAACAATATACGATCACACGCAGTTCTTGAATGACCGCCTTTTATCGAATCAGATTCCTCATAATGTGCGTCTACTTTGGCCGTAACGAGATATATAGTAATGGACGAGGGACATGGAGCAGTTGCCGCGCCAGCGGTCTGGTTTCTACCGCAACGCGTCAATTCGCCTGATTTAAGGACAGCCAAAATTCGAAGCTAAATTAAGGCCGGTAAACTGGCGTGGCTTTTCCAAAAGTGTCGATATATTTGCGATTCTTTTGTCTCAGAAGAAATGATTTACTTACTTAAATAATGACATAATAAAGTCTTATTAGTTAGCTGTGCAATCTATTTTTTTAGGCCAACAACAAGGCAAAAAGAAAACTCATTACAACGATACACTCACAGAGCACATCTACTTACCGACGGGTGCGTTGTCCACAACTCGCAGATCATATGCCTTTTGATATCCAGCGCGGTAGTTTGTTCGGCTGCCCGAATCCCACTGAACAACCACGGTCTTTTCTGGCGAATGTGGATTCCCAGCCTAGACAAAAGTGGTCGCTTAATTAGATGTCTCGCCCTTTCGCTTAGCAGTCACCAGTCTGCCTCCAGAAAGACTAAGCTTAACATATATATATATATATATATACATTTAATATCTGAGTGTGAACCTAGTTTTCGAGGACCACTGAGTGCAGACGCGTCGCTGCAGTCGAATACCGTTCTTAGCGTCAAATACAACACAACTTAGTATAACAAGACAGCACAACGTCGCGAAATGTAAATGTGTAGCAAAATGAGACTGGAAAAACAAAAGAAGAAACATATATGTACATGTACACGACAAATGTATAGCTCTTGCTACCTTACCTTTCCGATTTCAACAACGGTTCCGACGTGTCCTTCGCCGTCATCCTGCTGGTCCCACTTCCAGTCCGGCCCGCGGACGACACGCAAACCAACTTCTAATGACATGCCTACGCCACACAATGACAAACACACACGTACAAAGAGCCAACGTTAAATTTCACGCGTATGGTACCTCTATTCGTCGTTCCTGTATGCAGAGTCAAAAACTATGTATACATACATCGGCACGACGGGACCGAAATCCTAGCTAATAATGCCTCAGCTTTCGTTGAAGGAGACTGTGTCATGTCAATCGCGGGCGCCCAGAGGAATTGGCGAGAAACTGGCAAGCAAGTAACAGACAGATTGTAAGACGAAGAGTACTTACGGGATTAACGACGCCGATGGCGCTAATAACCTCATTGATAAACACTCTTCTTCTTCGCGAAGTGTGAACGGTATCCATGAATATCTAAAGTCAACCTCACAAGCTCGCGAAGCTTATACATATATGCTCGTCTTGCTTGACGAACAGACCCTTAAAAGCCCCTTCTCTCGAGCCACCGCCATCACTGTTCACACTAGTCTATGCATAAATCAAACACGTGATCGCGTACTGTCGTACGAATGTCAAGAACAACTTACAACAACAACCATGATATGAAAGCACCAGTAAATTAATACGGGGTCAACGCAATATGATTGCGATGCAACCATGAGAATAACCTTATCATGGTCATAATAATTGTTTTACCTTATCATTAACAATGGCTTTATGGGTTTATCATTTCCCCACATCCCGTTATTTAACACCTGTACAGCTTAACATACTTTATCTAGCCATATAACAACCTCTAGAGCTCGGCAAGAGCTCATACGCGACGTCAAGTCTCTACCGGATGAAAATGTAGCATAGTTCCTCCCAAAGTGTCGTACGTTATTCTACTCTTTTCACATGCAATTCGTTTTCTATGTAATTTGGCTGACGATTTTCTTCAGCTATCTCTCTCTCTCGCTTTGCTCCTCTTCTTCTTTCGTATATGTTGCAATGGTACTGCCCAAATTTGCCCTAAGACAGTTAAGCTCTCGTGGTCTCAGTCGAAGAGCCCATACATTTCGACGGGTGGAAATACCCATTGAACTGGCGCCTTTCTTCGTTTAGTCAAGATTCCGGAAAGCTCGAGTAACTAAAAATATGCGGCCGGAGTGACAGACAGTGGGTTATGATGTCTGGGTCGAACCTACAGAAAGCACCAACAGGCTCGACCAGAACAACCGAAAACACAGTGAGCCAGACGCTACCGATCTATTTTCGGTCAGCACATAAGAAGTTAGAAGGCGGCGATTCGGCGTCGATCGAACGTGCCACCATCAAACGACTCATCGTCACGCAAAGCAAGGTCTCGAGGTGCCGGTTTCCGGCAGTCCGGCTAGTTGACAAAGGTGCCCGCTATCGGTGGTTTCGTTGCTCGCACACACTTTGGACTTCTTCTAGATCACTAGATCGTGAAACAGTACCGAACCCTGGGGGGGGGGTAAATGTGAGGAGTCCCACACTACCTACGCGCTTCTACACGCCCGGACAGTGAGATCTGCGCTGGGTGTGCATAGAGCTTTTTCCCGAACCTCAAAAAAGAAAGACCCACTAGATCGTCTACATATGTAACGTAGCTAAACAGCGCAAATACGGCAGAGAGGTGGCCGTGCAGGCGTGTTGGCTGTTACGACCAACGAATTGGTCCAACCGTTTTGCTTTCACTGACCTTCGCCTGGCGAATGCGCTGCTACTGTCGCTATCGAACTCTAACTTGATGACGATGGTGGTGGTGATATATATATATTTTTTTTTTTTTTTTTTTTTTTTGTAGATTTCCCGTAAGGCAATTGCCCGTATACGGTTTTTTTCTAGCCATTTACTCCACTCCGGCATTTACCTTGTCTAAATTGAAAACCATGCAACAACCATTTTAAGAGCGGCCGGGCTGGGTCTCGAACCCAGTCTTCCCGAATGCAAGGCAAAGGCTTTGCCACTAAGCCATCTTGCTCGGTATCCTGCCTATATTGAGCCTCGGTATATCCTGACCCTATTGCGTCACGTTCCGTCTACAATAAAATCATAGCGTTTTTTTTCTTTTTTTTGACACTCTTCTATGTGGCTCTTCTAGGTGAGATGTGGTAGGCAGATTCGGGTGTGTGGGTCTGGGAAGGTAAGCGGAAGAGAGGGTGTTGTTGATTTGTGACTCAAAGAGCCTTCGTTGAATGTGGTGACGTGACCGATGACTGCTGAACATTGTGGGTCAGTATCGCTTATATAATAGTATATTCCCACACTCACATTAGCTTTGTGGCGCAATAACATTGTGGCGATCGAACATTGTGACCGCAACTCAAGCTTAGCTAGCTATATATCTATCTATCTCTCTGTGGCCAATATTTTAGTCAGTGGTCGACAAGAGCATGGCGGATTGATCAACCAACTGATTGAACACTAACTACCTCACATACAGAGGCCACAGAGGCAGATAGTGCGGCATCATTGCGCCGGCTTTCAGACGTTCTGATCTCATCTCTTGTGAGAGACAGAGAGAGAGAGAGAAAGAAAGACGAGATTCTTTATCCGAGTCGCGTTCTTCGTCTTTGCCAACACTCAGCGGGTCGACGACGCATTCACAGTGAGGGTTGCTTGCTGCGCGGTCTACAGGCCCACTGCTTGCCCACTGACCCAGTCTCTTTTACCTCTCGAAGATTTCCCATTACTTCCTGCTCAGATGTAACGCGAACACACGGCCCGCGCTCTTCACTCAAGTATTCGAGCTTTTTGTTTTTTTCTTTTTCTACCTCTTCTTCTATTGATGCCTTCGTAGCTTCCACGTAGCTACCTAGAGTGTAGGACAACAACGACAGTAGGCTAACACCGACTGCAGTGGGCGTTTGATAGGTCATGCGAATAAAAATAATAATAATAAAAATAATAATAATAATAATAATAATAATAATAATAATAATAATAATAATAATAATAATAATAATAATAATAATAATAATAATAATAATAATAATATTTTATTTTTTTTGGTGGACCAGCCAGGTGGACCAGCCCCATCTTGTACCTAGAGCCTTGAGTCGTTTGTTTTCAGTTCGTTATGTGACACATTGTGATAACAGACAACATTGACAAATACATTTGTCGGCGGGCTATGTTGGTCCATAAAAAAAAAAACAAATACTAATAATAATAATAATGAATGCACTTCTGGCATTTGATGTCATCACAAAAATGCACATTTCCTAATGTGCATTGTAATACTTCATTGCAACACGTATTTAATTTGACCTGCACGTTTACAATAGGGAGTTCAGATAGCGGCACCCTGACTCGGTGATTTATGGCCGGACTTAGAATTCTCTGGACAGATATCAACAATATTATACATTGGTACACACTGATGCATATACATACAAGGATCCAAACGTGTAACACAAAACGATATATATATATATATATATATATATATGTCGTGTGTAATGGGATGAAGTGTAAACATGTTAAAACATGCTGGACGCGTGCGTCAATTTGAACGAAATCGAAAGGCTTCTTCGGAAGGTCCCTTAATAAAGTCACCAATCCATAATGACGCAACGATATGACAAACGTATAATGGACTGCCGACTTTCCGACTATCCAATAAATATCAGGGTTATAACAACAACGAAATGTTATCTAAGACCGATTAAAGAAGAGAGATGCAGTTCTAAATCACGTACCGGAACCCAATGGCGGACGCCGCTTCTTACGGGAAATACAATCTGCAACAGCAAAAAGAAAAACATATGTGTTAACTCGGCAAAATTAGGCCATATATATATATATATATATATATATATATATATATATATATATATATATATATATATACATATAAATATATGAAAACGCCTTTATGATCACAGGAAGAGATGTACTCGCATTTACACAATTATGAAGGCGCTATTTTAACGTGCACATTCATCTGACCGCCAGATCACGCGTTAGAGTAGGTGTCGGTTAAATTAATTTTTGTAGTCAAATTCGGAAATGTCATACTAATATACATTTAGAATTAGAAACAAGCATACTGTTTTCTCTACACTACCGAATAATGCCATCAGCCGTAGACTGCATCACGACCTGAGAACATATTTAATTTTCAAAGTGATTTAACCCTGAACGTGGGCAAAAGCGCGGTATATGTTACAGCTCACAACGGAACTAAGCCATTATATCTAGCGGACCTTCTTGGCCTATTTCCTGGCTATCGCTTTGTTGACAAGGTTGACCTGGTGCTGCTAGAAACACCCTTGTTGCCGGACGGGATCGCAAAAGCACTGGCCGGCCGTAACGATAAACTGGACTTTCCTCCTCTTGATGAGAGGACTAACCAGTGCAGTTAGACAGCCCCCTTGCAGACAGAAAAGGGATTAGCAAGCCTGACTGATAGAGCCCCTACTGTAGCTGTAGAAAGCCAGGCTTCGAGTCGTTAGTGGTCAACTGCCTGTAGCCTGCCCGCATTCCCTACCCTGTCCGCAAATTAGGACTCGTTTGAATGACGAGACGAAGCACAGAAGTACAGGACTGCGGCCTACTCGTGCCCCACCGATGTCGTTGCGGTGATCTTGTGAATGCCTTGGACCACCATGGCTTGTCATGCGCCTTGAGTGCAGGCCGACGAGCACGCCACTCGGCTTTAAATGAATGACACTTAGCAGAGGCTAGCAAATGCATAAAATACTCTGGCGTTGGTTATCCGCACCAATTTTAAACGTTGGCATTCGAGACGATGCGAGGACCTGGCCCTCTTACGTGGGTAACCTTGACCTTTCAACGGGAGATTCGATAGCATCGGAATTCTTGCGTCCGAGGCTGTCGCTCGGCCTTCATCGAAGAAACGCAGCATCTGCTCGAGAACCATTGTTGAACTGAGCCTAATCCCAGGTTAGAAAACCCATGACCACACGTTCACGCTGGGACAAGTCTTCACTCCAAGGTGCTACCATAACAAAGTTATATAAATACAGACAAATCATTTATTATAAAAAAATAAATGTATAATTTTAAAATCCATAACAAAACCGAACTAACTTTATGTCTTACGCACATTCAGTATATCTGATTCAGGTGGCATATATTTGTTAGTATTTAGGCTAAGGATGTCATAAAATATCGGAAGGAATACACTGTGGTACGCCTGACAAGACAGGATGAGGTTTACTCAGGCTGCTGTCCTATTTAAAATTGGTGAATTAGGTAGGCAGTGAAACGACCTTTTGGTATGTATTAGCATTGCCCAATCTCATTTAGAGTAGTTGTGTAAAGGTAAATTAGAGTAGAGTGCAAATTCTCAGTAATGTGATTCAAGATTGATTCAAGGAGAAGATCGTTTAATGTGCCACTACAATTTTCTCACGAACATACAACAGGGGATAGAAGATTGGAACGTAGTATATATATATAGAAAATATTGTGATGATTTATTAATCATTTACAATACGTTTGCACACTCGGCAGTGCTCGCCTAATATATATATATATATATATATATATATATACTAATATAATATATATACTATATATTATATATATATATATATATATATACGCATATAGGCACGTTGATGACTGCGGACGAGTGCGGAGGTGTGTTAAGTCTGCTCTAGTAAAATGTAGTATTCTTGCAGGTTTGAATATTTTGTTGCCACAATCAACCCAGTGAACCGCACAAAAGAAAATAGAACGTCAGCAACTTATTGAGTTCCAGCTCATAACGCACGTGGTCTAGGGGACTAGTGCGCTAGTCATGGTTGTCATCTACCGGGGTGTCGCCGGTTCGATCCCTGTTGTTGATCGAATTTTCTTTGAGCGATGCTCATTGAAAATAGATGATAAACCATACCGCTGAGAGTCAGCGGCCATGCTGCCACAAGGACTGTTGGGGAAACCCTAGATATCTTAACATGTCCGGCCCTCGGTGCATTGAAGATATACCTCAGGTTAAGTTCCAAGCCCGTAGGGGACGGAGGATAGTCTAGAATTAAAAACAACCTCCTTAAAAAATGTTTTTAATTCTAGCTCATAACGCAAAAGGCAGTGCTGATTATTGGAGACAGAATGCTCTCGCAGTTCAGATGAAAAGCTCTCTCTAATTTTCAAAACAAGTGCGCACGGTTTCAAATACATTAAAAGAAGACAATAAAATACTTCAGAGGGCGAAAAGGGCCGATGGCAGCAACCATGGCTCTCAGTGGAGGCCGTAGTAAATTGTTCGCATTGGAGATTGGACCAACGACAGTGTACGTAAACCCCATACGTTGGAAACTTCAACTAAGCATCAGAGACTAAGCATATCGAGCCTGATATGCAAGATCCGAGAGCCTTTATTCCTGAATCAAGTGCTGGACTTATACAGCAACAATGTGCAACGGCCTGCCCACTTTTGTGCTCAGACACACGGCGTATCAAGAGTATCCATCTATATACATATATATATATATATATATATATCAGTTGAGTAGATGTTAACTACCAGCCATCCAGATTATTAGAGTTAGGAACGAACAACAAAATATAGTTTACTTTTGCGCTTAATGGTTAACGAAACTTAATACTAAAAACAGTCGCCAGTAACCCATAAAAAATAAGAATAGTAGTCCTTATTACGTAATGTGTTATCCATATGTGGATAGAATACTGCGTAGAGGGCTTATCTGCATATAATTAAAGTAGTTAACGTTTTCTTGGCAAGGCGGAAAGGATAAGAAATTATTTAAAAGTATAAAGAACTAAAGAAAAGCCTACCGGATTTTGAAAGTAGAGGTAACATTTTACAGCCTGGCCACCTTGACCGACAACTACTATGGTAAGTTGTTGCTATGTTGATTACTATGAGGTGTGATGATAGCACACTAGTAACAAAACGTTCATTTAGGTGCATTTAATACAACATGATTAAATTTGACGGTTGATGTCACCTCCCACAATAACGGGCTCATTGAGGTCGATTGAGCCAGACACATATCACTAACGACTTCAGTCGAATCAAACATTGGAAGAAAATAAACTGCTGCAATATTGCAAGCTCCTAAGGACAACGCCACATTCATATCTTCAGAAAGATCGCATTCGACGTAAACCCTTACGAAGGTGGACAAAAAGCTCCTCGTTGGTCTACCTTGGCCTCATGAAAGCCCTGCATATTTAAAATATTTCTGCTTAAAGTTTCTGCTAGGAGTGCAATATCTATATTTGTAAAATATCAGTATTTTCAAGACTTCCTTAAGACGTTCGCAGTTATACAGACGTATTTTTTAAGGATTGGTGACAACCTTTTAGTTATGTATAGTCACTCTAGTGGCTCTGGCCTCCTTTAGCTATTAAGCCTTCCATTATCACTTTCTATATGATGCGCTATCGGCCCAACGGCGGAAAAACCAAACCCCCCAAAAAAAAAATTTTACCCAGAACAGATCACCCATACATCGCAAGCACTCTTCTCCCTTTTGCACGCAGTTTCGACACTACTTTACCTCAATACTCTTCTTCACCGGCCCAGCTTTCATAATGGAGCCAGTTGCTCGACAAACCACTAGTTTGCCAGTATTGTCAATTGCTGTACGTACGTCTCGAAGGCTCCCCTCTATATATCTATCTATCTATCTATCGTTTGTTTTTACGACAAGTTTGGTACCTTAAACAAATTCGCTTTCTTTTAACCGCCACGCTGCTGCCGTTCCCAAAATCTTAGATGAGTCAGCTGACGCAACTCCGTCCATTGTAGCTCGGCTCGTTTTCCTGGAACTCGCTAATTCCGCAGCTACCATTCAACTATGGCGTTCCTGCTCACTTTCAGCAAAATGTGCGGTCTACAAATATGTTGCATGTTTTGCATATCTGTGCACACTGTGTTTGCTGGACGACACCCTCCGTGAAAGCGTTATGCCCTTCAACCGACTGGATGACGGGACTGGTGGCGCCACCTCGTGACATCTCTGCGAGTCTGCCAGCTGCCACTCCATTGGCGGGCCTCTTCTTTTTGGTCAGCCGCCCTCAATATATTACTCTCGAACATTCGCACCACCCAATGCGTTTTGGTGTACGTTCACGTTTTATGCCTTTCGATGTCTTTCTCCGATTCTTTGTCCGGGACTCTTATCGCTGTCTCTGATGCCCTCATCACTTCACACATGGTCGTTACTCGCAACCTTTTCCACGGCAATGAAGAGCAGCTTGATCCTTATGTCAAAAAGTAACATCGCCCAGCTGCGCTAGCAACAGCAGAAGAAATTCAACCGGGTTAATAACCGTGGCAGCCTATTGTGCCGCACAACCAGGACACTTCTATGAATAAATAATAATAATAATAATAATAATAATAATAATAATAACGCCAATTAAATAGATCACTGCCGCGTATGCTGTGTACGCAAAATTCGTATCTAGGTACAAAATGAGTGCGCAAGTATTGCATTCCTAGCTCTCGTATAGTATCCACCAAACGAAGTAAAAATAATCTCTGAAGTCTTCTCCGAGCTGATTCCTATTGCATTTGATGTGTCTCTCTCTCTCTATCTCTCTCTGTCGTGGAGATCACCAGTCTAGCGACTCGCACGAAGTTGCTGGTCCGATCCGAACGCGACGCATGTTTATTTTTAATGCAACCAAGATGGCTCAAGATGAATGAGGACTTGTCAGTGTATAGAGCTATCCTGGTATAAATGCGTCATTCGTGGTGTATTGACCAGCTCTAAGTTATCCGCGTTATTGATCTTTAGCTCACTGCGGTAGAGGCCTACAAGCGACACTATTCCTTAAGCTAAACAAATTTCGGAGGGATTCCCTAAACTAAACTGCTATGCAATCGTAATACATATTCGATTGGAAGCTCCTAACGCTATCAATGTCTGCATTTGCGGTAATGATAGTAATTATAATCGTGAGGGAATTATTTCAGCATGCCCATGCGTACATAGTTATTAGTGCACATTTGCGTGTATATATATATATATATATATATAGCAAGTGTGTTGCCTCATATATTATTCGCGTTCTGACGAACGCACCAACTGCTGTTTTGAGGTCCCTGTCACGCTCGCTGACCACTGTGATTAGCGATTGTGTAAAATGCTTAGCAAAAAAAGCACTGCTTGGATTTTGTCGAGTATGATTTTCTACTTCGCTGTTTGACTCAAAATTGTTTTAACTATTTTTACTTACCGAGAACTTGAGCGTTGTTAAATGCAGTTCCGCAAATAAGCCACGTTTAAAATTGAGAAAACAATATATATATATTCTGATCCCTGTTTTGTAGGTGGCACAGTTATTCCAAAAGACTTGAGTGACCACCTTATAGATTCTAGGTCATCAGACACGTTACATATCCTTCATACGCGCCCGTATGGTTTGCAGAGCTTGCTTCCATTTACCTAATTACAGTTACGACCGTCTGGTCGTCCTGAAAGGTTAACTTACAAAAACCAGAAACCATATTAAACATGTTCAGTGTAGAGCCCCGACGCAATTTTCGCACCAGCTGGGTAAGCGATGTTAAGGGAAGGAACGTGACGCTACGAAAAAAGCGATCATAGTTCTGCTTCACGTAAGGGAGGTTTCCGAAAATCGAGGTGAAGCCTTTCAGAGCGAAGTCTTTCAAAAGTTCAGCAGCAGGCAATCGGGGACTAACAGCTATCCGGGTAACAACACGAGCGTAAAGCGCTTTGTATGAAACAAAGCTAATAACATGCTCGAGCATGTGTTTGATTCACAAAAACAACCCAAGTTGTTGGGGTTGTTGCCATTGTTGTTCCAGTTGCCTCTGGTTGTTCTTGCTGCTAATGCTGTCGTCTTAGTGGATGACTTGGACGATTGGATAACAATTGCACGAGAAAGTCTCTCCTCTGGCCTCTGGCCATCGAGTAGAACGCTATCGAAGTGTACTAGTTAATGTTCGACCAGTTGCTGTGTTCACAATCCTTGACCACTATCGTCCTGGATAAGACGGAAAGAGGACAAACACCGTCCAAGCAAAGTATCCGCGCTCGCAGTCATCACTACAAATGCCGCGGACCATTCGATGTGTTAAGTTAAATCCTCATCGCAGCTATAGCACACACACACTTATTGTTACTAGTACACTTATTGTTAATAGTCCCGAAAATGTCCGCGTGTGAAGCAGATCCGATCCGTTCTTCCACAAGCTTTAGAGAAAGAACACTGATTCTTCTACAAAGTAGCAGACCGCGCTCTCATCATTCTTCTCGCGATGATCTCGAACTGAGCACTCTCGACTGATCGTGCGGTTCGGTTCGCCACTACAATTTTTGCGGCGAATTTCAAGACGTTCGAGCAACAAAACGAGCACGACACGGTAGTCAGGCTACACACATGGGTTTCGATCACGTCATTTCGTGTGAAAGAGAACCGGCAAACTGCAAGGTGAACCACCTTGAGGTAGGTAGGGCCACCTCAAGCACCGCTATCCTGGCAAGAATGTGCACCAACGATGCGAAAACCTCGAGACCAATGAGTACTCTGTTGAGTCGTCTGTATGAGTCCTCTGTTGAGTCGTCTGTATGAGTCCTCTGTTGAGTCGTCTGTATGAGTCCTCTGTTGAGTCGTCTGTATGAGTCCTCTGTTGAGTCGTCTGTATGAGTTCTCTGTTGAGTAGTCTGTGTTGTGGATTGAAATTCCGGCAACTCTCGCCCTACCGGCGACAGCCTCGACGTGTGTGTGTGGGGATAGGAGCTCTATAATAGCTCTCCTCCTTGCCTTGAGCCGTCGATCTGGCCACGCGACCGCCTGACTGGACTGGACCATTCATCGACACAGCATACATACATACATACATATATACACTCGCTCACAGTCAACCCGATTCGGTCCGCAGACGGCTCTCCGATTTCGCCAGAGAGACATCCGGTTCCACTGTCGCATTTGTCCGCGAATCCACAAGTTCGGCTACACCCGAATGATCACCACCTCAACAATCAACAACAACAGCAACAGCTTTGATGACAACAAAGACTGCAGCTACAATTACTGCTACAGTAGTAGGCAACAACAGCAGCAGCATCGACAATTAAAACAACAGCTCCACCGTCTATTTCCAGTGAGTCCGTTCCGCATGTTTGATCTCGAACTTGGATCTCGAACGCTAGAAATCACTCGACCGCCGTTGCCGCATCGTGATCGCGTTCATCGATATGCCGAGACTTCACCTTTGCAACCGAGACGCAATCTTTGCAACCGAGACGCAACCTTTGCAACCGCACTGACCGAATGTCACTGTTGAAGATAGATGTTGTCACCAACAATAACAGCACACAACAATAACACCACCGTATCGTGCCCCCGATGCTTATGCTGATCCTATTACAACGTCATCCAACACGAGCAGCCACCCTTCCCTCCAGAGACAGGTTCTCGCCGCACATAGACGTACAATCGTGACCACGACCTCGAATCGTCACCACGATATCGAATCGTCACCACGATCTCGAATCGTCACCACGATCTCGAATCGTCACCACGATCTCGAATCGTCACCACGACCCCGAATCGTTACCTATCCACCTCCGATCGCGTAACACAGTGTGAGAGAGCGAGAAAGAGAGCCCGCACATCTAAAGCACTAGTCTTTTTCCGCTGGCTGTCGTCTCTCAGCCACCATTTTAGCACTCACAGATTTGCTTTCGTTGCTGCATAGCTTCGTAAGACGAACAACCGGACGAATAAACGTGCAAATGTGCAACGGGGCCGGGGATCGAACCCCCTATGTGCACCTATGTGTCTCCGCCGGTCGCAAGGCACTAGTCTAATAGGACAAATAGTAGGCACACATAAGACGGACGACAAAGCTGACAACGAGAACGTCTGTGTCTATATAGCGTAGCCATCACATTTCAAGCTGTAGCCTCTCACCCAGCCTATTTTGTCTCCACTTTGTCTTTCTAGTTCGCAAGTTTTCTCCCCCTGCTTTTGTTTCCCCCTAGTAGGCAGTGGTGGTGGTGGTGGTGGTGGTGGTACCAGTAGTCTCCAACCACTATTAGTAGACGCATTGTTTTCTTTCTCAGCCATGTCTACATAGATTTATCGCTACCTCTTTCTCGTCTTCTTTTTTGTCTTCTGCCTATTCTCTGTAGTACCGCTTCTCCTCGCTCCTGTATCTATTCCCCCCCCCCTCTCTCTCTCTTGCCTCGCTTGGTGTTCTTTCTCTGTTTTGCTCTCATCAATATTTGCCAGCCCTATTTTCTATATCTCGACAATACTAATAATAATAGTAACAATAATAATACCAATACTAATAATAACCATGATTATAATAAGTAGACTTATTGAGTATTCATGTGCCTAGTCGTTGCTGTATCTCTCGTTGCTGCTGATGTTGCTGCTGCTGTTTTTCCGGTCTTTGTCCTGATCCTGCTGCTGCTGTTGACGTCCTGCAGCCAGCGCGGCGTTCGGCGTTAACACTTTCGCCACATATGTCCCGCTCACGACGCGTCTCGCCACGGCCTGCCAGAAGTACCTGCCGCTTTGTTATCAGTGTCAAGTGGCCGCCCAACAGGCAGTACCTGTGCACAGGTCGCGCGCATCCACGCAGCCTTCCACGTTCCACGTTGTTGTTGTTGCTAAGGACGCGTCAGCCACTCGAGTCAAGCACTTGCTTTGCGTTCCTGTTGCCGTCGTTGTTGTTGTTGTTGTCGTCGTCGTCGCTGGTGTACTTGTTGTTGGTTTTGTATTGTTGATCTTGCTGCTATCTTTAAGCTATTGTTGATTGGATCTCTTTGATTTGTTTGACAAGACAGTTCCGTTGATTTATATACTAACAAAGTTTGCACTTGTTAGTTTCTGTAAAAAACACGTTGTTTCCCCATATATATATATATATATATATATATATAATATATATATATATATATATATATATATATCGAAAGGCACCAGCTAGATCGCGACAATTTGTGACCTCTAGTAAAATCGCCATATATTTGCTTTTTTTATTTCGAATGATAGGCTTGAACTTGTTGTGTCGAGCTCTCCGCTCATCTGTTTATTGGATCTATATCTACATATATTTATATATACACGTACATACAAATATATATATAGATATATATATATATATATATATATATATATATATATATATATATACATAGTATAACATATATATATATACATAGTATAACATATATATATATATACATAGTCTAACAATCTTTGGGATCTAGTACAACTCGGCGAAAAAATGTTCTTTCCCATAGAACCAAGGGGCGAAATGTCTCCGAAAATTAAGCATGAAAGCCAAAATGTAAGAAGTATAAATAATTTAATGTTTTTAGAATTATCCTCAATGCAATATTTGTTCTGTTTTGAGCTAACGTAGAATGCAGTTCAACTAATGTTTTCTCCAAACACGCAGATCTGATTGGTTTGGATGGGATGACTGGGGCTCTCGCAATCGCAGATTTAGTGAAGATATCTCAAGATAAAAAGCTTTATACGACCATATTTAGTGATTTCGCTCTCATTCGAAAAGAAGACATTTCCGCCCCATTATTCCAATGAAAAAAGATTTATTCGCCGAGTTCTACTAGACACCAAAGTTTGCTGAACGAATTCTAAAGACCCTGTATATATATATATATATGCAGCTATTCTCGCATTTCGTTTTAGCACGTGATCTGCACTTCCCAAGTCTAAAAAAACATTTCCGGGCTGACTCTTAGCCAACACTTAACGTCCTCCACGGTTCGTAAGATAGACCCCATAAGTACAAATGTGCAAAGGTAGGGATCGAACCTGTACACTCATGTGTTCCCTTCGGTTGCAAGGCGCATGCGAATGCACCACGTCACCGGACTCTGACACACTTATGGTACTGTGGCGCAACATGCATTCTCAATGCGACGAGTCCACGTCTCCGGTCGACTCTGAGTCTCTGTATGGATCATCCAATTTCACCTCTAACACTTCCCCGAAGTCTTACCAGCAGCTAAGCAAACGACTGCTCTCATCCATGTTCGCGTGGAGTTTGTGAACTGCATATGGTGCCATTCTTTCACAATAGCACGAGAACCGAGTCTTAACGAACTCCAATATTAGCGTCAACAGTTTTCGAGCGACAGTCTGCAAGCTTTGTTACGCAAGCTGTTACGTATTAGCACATGCATGAGTTACATCGTATTAGAAACTAGGCGTATTGAGTAACACCTCGAGTAGCTCCTAACAGAAGTGTGGCAGACACGACGGTGATATAAAAAAACAAGAAAGCTAAGGAGAGCTTTAAATTTATAGGCTTACTTACTCTGTCTTGTTTGTAAGCACGCATTATGCAAGTCTGCGTTTCTTTTTGCAAACAGTCTACGTGCGAAATACAGAAATACAGAAGGCGAAACAATGCTGATGACTTACAGGTGCCGGTGCAAAGAGGCGCACAAACAGATCGGACTAAACGAGCTCACGGTTCCAGTCGACGGTTCTCCGGTCTAGTACTTAGCTAATTTATTTATTAAGTAATGATTGTTAATTATTAGAGTACTTAATAATTATTATCAATATTATTTCTCCATTGCTGTTGATCGACCACAGAGAAATGTTATTGTTGTTGCTGTTGTTGTTGTTGTTGTCGTCGTCGTCGCTGTGTCTAGCAAGTGACAGACAATGCCCAAAATATAATACACGGCCGCAAGATATGTCCAAACGCATCGCCACACAGTGAGCATGCGTTATACAGTCATACAGTCAGCGCAAGGCACAGTAAATACAAATGCATCCAGTGCATGGAAAGTGAAAGCATGTCGCCGAATGAGCATGTCATTGGCCGACCAAGTCATCAATGAATCAGTCAATTAATAATAAGTAGACTAGAGAACATATTCAGATAGATAGAGAGAGAGAGAGAGCTATATAACGTGACAGTTCAATAGTCGATGTGGTCGGGAGGGAACACCACAGTGTGACGAATCGAATGGACAACTGCCAACAAACAAATTTAAGAGTTGCTGGTCTAGGTCTCGAACCCAGGCATCCCAAATGCAAGGCTTTACCACTAAGCCGTCTTGCTCGGATATATATATATATATATATATATATATATATAATAAATTATTTCCACCCCCGCTAGCTATCGCAAGTCATTTGTCCCCTACGACGTAAGCCGTACGGACATAGTGCACCATTACCTGCAAATTATCGCCACGATGCGCCCTCTGAAGCATAAGCTACATGATAAGACGGCGGTGCTCTCTCTCTCTGATCTCTGGCTAGCGGCACGCGTAGCGATCGGATGATCCCTTCAGCCATTCGGGTACGGCCTTGCCCACCCTCTTGCGTCTCTCTTTCTCGCTTTATATATATATATATATATATATATATATATATATATTCGCTTTGCCCGCGAATAAACATCTGTCGGCGCGTGTTTGTTTTCAGCATCCTCATAGACACACCACCAACTGGGGGAAAATACGGATGTCTCGCTGACAGCTGAGAGCGGCTGTACAACAAGGGACGACGACGACGATGACAACGGCAAAAACGCTACCGACACGGCGAAGGGAAAGGCCCAAATGTGCCGAATGACGTCGATGGCAAACTGCTGTTGTCTAATAAACTAAAGCAGCAGCAGCGGCAACAACAAAGAGAACAATTGCTGCAGTAACAGCAGCAGCAACAACAACAACAACAATAACAAAGACAACAACAACAACAACAACAACAACAACAACAACAAACGGCCACAGCCGTTCACGACCACGAACTCCAGCCTCCTTGGCCTCGGGTGTTACATACTCGTATATGCATTGGTCAAGCCTGCGTTTAGCGGTCAACCAAGATAAAAAGCAATAGCATTTGAATACACATCGTTCCCCTTCGCGGGGTAGCAGCAGCAACAACAACGAAAACAATAACAGTAATGTAAGTGTCA
>QVRM01004416.1:252500-450037 GCA_003439945.1 Dermanyssus gallinae | reverse complement strand
CCTGTGAACACTCGAAAGGCATGTGCGTTCAGGGAGACACTTGGTTTTTAAAACAAAAACGCAGATAATTGCCATAGATTCACTGCTGGTGCATTTACTTGTGTTTTTTTTACATATTACTGCCGTTTTAATATCGTTGTTCAAAATGCCGGGCGTATTCTGCGATATTCGTGTAATAAACACACACACATAAACACTAGTCTCTATTTAGGAATGGTTTTATTTTTAAGTTTTTTGATGTGCTAAAAATAGTAGGAAACGCTGATGTGATAGTCAACTTAAAGCACACGCTTTTACTAGATTAAACTAGCAAATTTTATAATTAGAGCACGATCGTAATGTGCGTTTATTTCGAGCCTGTGTAGTTTGATTTTATATTATGCTGTCGTACGAATGTCGTATACATGCGCATGAACCAAGCTAGTGATTTTTAGTTTATGTATATATATATATGTCTCCCATAATACCTCCAACAAACTTTGGGATCTACTACCTTTGATTTTCGTAATTACGAGTTTAAATCGGGTAAAGACTGGGGCGACCAATTGTCGACCATAGTAACGGACAAAGAAAATGACTAGAAGCAAAAATTGCCAGCTCAAAGTACGGCTATGGATCAGGAAAAGAACCGATTGGATGTCATGCTGTGGCGTATCATGTTGCTTTTGCTCCCATTTCATGTTAACGGGAAGAGTGGACAAGGTACGATCTTACTTTTTGTTGTCTTACGACACATCATTTATCCAGTCTGTCAGGTGTGCTTAGATGCGCATCAACAAAGATGTGCATGAGCGCATAAAAACGCATCTGAGAACAGCCTGGAGAAACTACTTCTTGATGCTACTTGCACTTACCTTAACACAGAAAATCGCGTCGTCGGATTTGAGCGTTTCCTTAACGAAGTGCCGAAGTGTTCGGTTGTCAGCGGTGTCCACCTGAAATATGGGGATACCAAATAACTGTCAGCACTGGCGGGACGTGAAGTAGTTCCTGTTACGGGTAAGGGTCATGCTAGCGTTAAAACTGGTGACATCGAACCGCTGGATTATAATGCAGTGCTAATGTTTGTTTGTTAGGAACTTGCATACAATTTTGCAACTTGCAACTTGTAATACTTTGACGGACGCACACTACTCTGAGTCCGGCTAGGGATGGCCTGTAATAGAACCCGAGCTGTGCACTGCAGCTTAATCATGTATCTTCGAGACTTCGTGGGTACCTCATTTTGGCTACGATTTTTAGTACGTCCGCCCTGTCGAACCACGTTATTGCATATTAATGTTTAACCACAGCTGATCAAATCGTTGCACTTTTTACTCTCTTCCAGACTGGGGCATTGTGGCACAACAATTTATTCCGCTTTTGCTGTTTTGGAAACAAGTACGTATTTTTCCGTGGCGCGATCTTTAAACATAACCATGTTGCCACATCTCGCATAATTAGACGCAAGGTTACAAACATTCTGATTATATAGAGATACGCGGGATCTTTACTTAGCCAATTTCAAATTGATTTGAACTTGATTGCGCAACAGATATTGATTACAGTCGGCCCGTTGTGCTACAAGCTATATACACATATATATACAGGGTGATTCAGGGAGTTTTATACTTCTTTCGAGGTTTGATAGAGCTCGGCAAGAAAATAATTTTTCCCTATGGAGGGAGAACGCGAAAACGTCTTGTTTAGGAGAGAGAGAGTGAAGTTTATAAAGAAAAGTAGTTTTTCTGCCTTTTTCTCCTACATAGTTGTGCGAAATCTACGTTTGCGGGAGAACCAGTCAACGCATGAAGGAACCGATTACACCGGCGTGTTCGGAGAAAATTCTGCACAACGGAAGACACTTCACTAGCTTGCGTAGCAAAAAGCGAATACCCAGATTAAGGAAAGTCATGAAAATTCGATATCTTACGTTAACGCTTTTTTAATGAAAAATCGTAAAATTTTTCATTGCGACTAAAAATGTACGTCTAAAAGACCACTCTCACGCAATAACAAATTTAATGCCCATCATTTTCGTACCAAGGTGATGGTGCTGCGTTACGTAGTTGTCAAGTCACTAAGCGTTTTCGACAGTCATAGTTGTTACGTTTATACGTGCAAGTTTTCACGTTCAGAACCGTAAACATTTGCTAAGACGTTTCCGCCCTCTCCTTCCACTCGGAAAAATTATTCTCTTGCTGAGTTCTACCAAACCTCAAAATATGTACATAACTTTCTCATACGCCCAGTGGAAATATGCATGCCTTCGCGTTCGATATGGCTATCGAAAAAGCTTACTGACTTGACAACTACGTAACGCAGCATCATCACTTTGGTACGAAAGTGGTGGGCATTAAATTTGCAATTGCGTGAGAGTGGTCTTTTGGACATACAGTTTTGGTCGTAATGGAAAAAATTTACGGTTTTTCACGAAAAGGCGTTAACGTAAGACATAACAACATATCGACTTTTTATTACTTTTCTCAACCTCTGTATTGGCTAGTGAAGTGTCTTCAGAATTGTGCTTGTGCAGAATTTTCCTCCGAACACACCGGTGTAATCGGTACCTTCATGCGTTAACTAGTTCTCCCGCAAACGTGCCACAACTATGTAGGAGAAAAAAAGGCAGAATACCGACTTTTATAAATTTCATCCTCACTCCTAAGCAAGACGTTTCCACGTCCTCCCTCCATAGGGAAAATTTATTTTCTTGCCGTGGTCTATCAAACCTCGTGTGCCACGTTTGCTTTTTGACAGAATACGCATGATGTCGACGGAGCATTTCCAATTCGGGACAGGTGGAATCGGAAATTTCCATGCCCTATAAGGATCTGGATAAGGTGAGGTCATCTCTTGGCCTGTCCGTCCATAACTTAATATCTGGCGACGGTCCCCGCAAAGAAGCTCCAGGACCTCCGGTAGAGATGGCGTCCCACTAAGTCTGCTATGCTTCCATTGTAACATTTATCTTCCAGTTCTTTTCTCTCTATGTGGGTCCCATAATCGCCATAGTCCCATAATCGCCATAGTCTCATTATCGTTACTTTTTGAGTGCTTTGAGATCACACAGGGAATCGACCGTTTACCGCAAGAACTGTATTCGTGCTGACTGTGCGTACCCCTGAATAGTCGAGCCTGGTGGCGTGGTGGCTTAAGTCTGCGCCTCGCAACCGGAGGAGACGCATATTTGCGCGGGTTCGAGCCCCACCGTTGCATATTTGTTTTTATGGGGGTCCGTCTCTGAAGTAATGTGAAAGACAGTTCCGTGGACGTTAAATCTTGGCTGAGGATCAGCCCGAAAACTTTACTTCTCTGCAACCGTCTGGATCCTTATCCAGGTTAGCGCTCCAAATAAATGTATTGGTTCCGCGACCGCCATTAGCAGTGCTTTGGCGCGGGGTCAGGACCATAAACGTTCGGCATGATCTTAGCTATTATGCATGTTGTTCTGGCTACTTTGGTGGTTGTTTTTTATTTGACTGAGGTCGGTCATCATCGTGTCCACTCTGACCCCGAGGTAGCGGGCTCCGATTTTCCGGAGTCAGAATCAGTCCTGTTGCGTTTACCCATTCGGACGTCAAGCGTATAGCTTTGTTCATATTCAGTTTTAGCTCATCGGCAATTTTGGCAGTTACGACTAAGATAAGGTTGTCGGTATAGGCCACTGTGTTCACGCCTTGGAGTGGGCCTGTCAGTCAAAGAACGACGTCATAAGCGAATTTTCCGAGGATCGTTTTTAGCGTCCAAGAGCACCACCAGCTGTCTTGCGTTTATGG
Organism: Dermanyssus gallinae; assembly: GCA_003439945.1. Lineage (NCBI taxonomy): Eukaryota > Metazoa > Arthropoda > Arachnida > Mesostigmata > Dermanyssidae > Dermanyssus > Dermanyssus gallinae. The sequence continues at coordinate 446,279 of QVRM01004416.1, read as the reverse complement.
CCGAGCTGCGATCTATATGCCACTCGATGCTACAGTTCCACTCCTCCTGCCACCTCATGTTGCTGCTGGTAGGACAAATCTGTTTGATAGTAGACCGTGTTTCTCAGCAAACTGTATCAGTCTTTTCTCAACTATGGCCTTGCATTCTTTTGCTAGCGCTCAGGAAGCATATAGGCTGATATACCCCGTTTCCCTTGAGAATGAGCACCACTTCGGGTCGTTACCAGGATAGCGGAAAGGTGCCACTCAGGGTATTGAATACCTCGGCCACTGTTTCGCGTACTCCCTGAAAAGGAGTTTAATTGCCTTGGGGGGACTCTGTCTTGTACCGGGGCTTGTCTGGTTAATTGTCTATGCGCTGCGCCTTGAACCTCATTTGGATGGGAAGTCGGGATCTCGCCCTGGCCTTCCTGTGAGGGAACGGCGTATCGAAAGGTGTATGTGAAGGGGTGAGATTGAGATGACTGATCTGGAATATATATTCCACTAAGAAAATATGAAGACTGTAACATTGACTGTAAAGTGCCAACACGAATTGCAAAACGAAATTAACCCTTTAATCGACGATTACTTGGGAATACGAATACAAATAGTAATCTATATTTTCAACAATTTTGACAATGCCATCAAGTGCTGGTTCTTAGACACTTCTTACATTAGGCGGGCACTGCCTCAGTGTGCAAATGTGCAATTATTGAATAAATTCAATGTTGTATTCCCAGGTATAGTAGCACTGTGCTATATATTTAAAATAAATTATTTGTAGATAATTTAATTTTTAATAATTTGTTTTTGTATCTTATTTTTTCTGCAATACTTTATCTGCTAAATCATTACGATTAAATCCAGAAGTAACACACCTGAATGATGTATCTGCCTAAAAAGTATTAGACATATATATATATATATATATATATATATATATATAAATATCAGACACTCTTGGCGTATTAAAATCTTAGTTTCTAAACGGGCATTCTAGTAGGACCTTACAGGTTTTGATATTAAAAGTTTACGCGTCTATATAAAGACACACGTCTGAACGCATTGCCGTTCAAATATATTTAATACTTTGTATTCTTACTATATGAGTTTAGTCTTGTAAAAAAAGCACACAATCAGAAAAGAATTAAAGGCTGGTGCAACTAAATTGAACAGTGTTTCTATAAATATCATCAGATCTGCATGATCTTATATAAATATATATATATATATATATATATATATATATATATATATATATATATATATATATATAAATGTTCCCACCGATGACGTCCCCTCACACTAGATCTCTGGCACATCCCTTTAAACGGAGTGCTGTGATTAGCACTTCCTGCCGTTGATTCGATCCATCGCTTACGAGGACGACCTGATCGTCGTAATCACAGCCAGGAATCCGAACGAGCTGGGGTCAGTCTGACAGCACAGTGCTAGTGAACGTCTATCGGTCGTCTCGAAGTCCGAAACTTGTACCTAAGAAGGTAGAGGTCATTTTCTTTATGGCTGAAGACAGAAGCCGCTCTATACGCATTTTAAGTCGGTTTGCCATCTTGGTGACCTCTCAATGAAGCACTTACGTGGTACCAGATGGTACCGGTTTCAATCAGACGTTTTACGTCGCCAACAAAGCGGCACAGGTCCATGCCAACTGCTACCCGATCCTCAATACATTGCTTGTAAATCGAATTAATGTTACTGGAGAAGAGTCCAGCTATTGTCAGCGTGATCATACAATGGGTTTGCGGATGGTCGAGATGGCTGGCTGGCTTTCTCCGCAAGCGATGGAAATACACAGTCACGTATTGATATTTGTCTCACGTGAAGACTAGCTCAACGAATAGAGCAATCTTTGGTCTGCTGTACGGCCGGGGCGAGTAAAGTATTGGACAAAAAGCATAATTTCAGACCTTTGACCGTGGCTCACACTGCTCACCTGCGGATCGATGACATACACGCTGTCCCAGCTACCCTGGTCATTAACCCGCCAGGGTAACTTTACTATTAGCTCTGTGCTAAAGGATTGCAATTCGAGACAATTAGTTCAGGAATCAGTTTCTCGGATACTCAAAATTAGGGAAGCGGCATACCGGCGACGGTCCCTCACCGCAACAGGCCGCGCAACGCCTGACTAGAGTGTATCTCAATGTTATGTCTTTTAGAAGTAGTATTTCCCCGTTCGGTAAGCAATGGAGGTGGAGTTTTGGTGGCTGATCAGCTATCTGGAGCCTATATATATATATATATATATATATATATATATATATATATATATAATATATATATATATATAATATATATAAAAAGACACTTGAACACCCTTTGGTTGTTACGAGCTACCTAGCCGAGGCTTAATGACGTATAGAGTTCTGCATCGGGCTTTATACCGAACAAATTAAAATGCATATCGGTCGTACAAGTAGGTCCGGTTTCGTCTAATCGTTCCCGTGGAAAAACAGGAGGTATATAATAGATGCTGCCGCATGACGAGTGAGAATTGTCTGTGAGAGCATGCCAGCGAATACACAAGTAGACAACACAGCCTAGGTATGTCCAAATTTGTTTTGAGTATCCTCTCAGCTTAGTCTTGCACACGCCACCGCTAATGCTTCGGCATAAACAACCTCGTCCGCAAAACAGGTTAGCAGTTCTCTGATATATGTTCATAACAACTGCAATTATTGTTATTTTACACTGTCGCAACCGGACGGTTTGTATTTTATTCCGCGAAGGGACGTTCTAAACGCTTCTGACAGCCTGACACATAAAAGCCGGTCTAAACGGCGACTGGGTGAAACATATCTAGCCACTGCAATTTTTTGCAGTCCTCTTGTGAAGGACACTTATTACAGCCCTATGATGACAACGTTCGTTAATCGCAAGAGTCCAGCAAGCCCTAAGCATTAAACCTAGTCTCTCGAGTCTCGGTTAAGGCACTACCTAAATATCGTGCAGGTCTCGCTTAGCGTTCTGTAGATTAAGTGTAAATAAATCACGACCAGGTCCTAATCTGTTAACTTACTGAAATTTGGTATACGTTTCGTGAAATCTGAGAGAACAGACATGGTCCTTCATCCTTCCAGAGTCTTAGCGACTACGTTTGCTAAAAGCAAAAAAAGGCCACCATCGATATAACATCGAGAGGAAGAAGCTCGGGGAAAACCGAGTTAGAGCTTGAAAAAAGTGAGTAAGCGGATTTGATCATTTTCTCCTTCTTCCTTCATCTTGTCTTCGTTCTCGGGATAACGCAGTTGAGAACTTTCTACACCCTTGCCGTGTCGGCAATTGCCTCGTCTACCTCTTTCCTACTAAAAACTTGCAAATAGGATCCCCTCTCTTTTTCTTCGGGAACGCTGTTGGTCACCTGCTCCGAACAGAGCTGACCGTGACCTCGTAAGGTCCCATTTGCCGGAACAGCTAGGGGAGAAACGCTGGGTACCTATTTTAAAGCCGCTTGTTGCCGGGGCGAGCCGATCAACAATCGAACCAAGATAAGCGAAAGGCCATTGCTAGCGACGCTCGGACACAAAGTCAAATTACGAAAGGCATTACGTACGCACGGGAGAAAGGTCTCTCGACTGTACCCGACCACCTTTTTAGTAAAACACTTTGAGGTACATTCATCCAACAGATTAATGGCTAGCCCGAGGGCGCTGATAGATCCGCTTTAGCGAACATGGCTAGAAGAATCTGCTGCTGACCAATAGTCGGGTCGACAAAACACTCTACGAAAGCAATTCATTGCAAAATGATTGTCGCGCCGACGTATTGTGAGATGCGTTGAGACGCCGTCTAGCCGAATGAAGCGATAGTAATGACGATGATAATGATAATGGCTATGATGATGATGATGAAGATGATGATACGACACGACACCGACCGACCGAGACCTGAACAGACCCACCTGCGGCGCCAAAAGCTTGGCGGCGAGCAGCGCCTTGTCCCGCACCTGCGCGCTGTCCGTATCCGGAATGTCGACATCTGCCCACTGCAGGTAGGTGTTTTTGGCGCAGAAGCTCTCGCGCTTGACGGCTTCGATATCGGCGAGCGCGTCGTGCTCTGCCTCCTCGGCGAGCGCCTGTCGCGCCTCGAAACGTGACACCACCGACCCGCCGTGACGACCGTCATGGCTATGGATGCCGAGCCATCGGCCTCGCGCTGCCGTCAGCGTCAGCGCCGCCTGCAGCAGTAACGGTGGCGGCGGCAGCAGTAGCAGCAGCAGCGCTGTTCGCGTTGCTGTCAGCAGCAGCATGGCCGGGATGGGCAGAGCGTCAGGCGAGCGCCAAGCGCGGTCGCCCTGCCCTTGCTCGTCCTGTGTCCAGGCTACGGGCCGCCGCGGATCTGCCTCTCCAGCAGCAGCAGCAACAACAACAGAAGGAGCCACAGCAAGAGTAACGACAACCTCAGCAGCAGCTGCAGCAACAGCAGCTGTAGCACCGTAGACAGCCACTTCACTTCACACTTAATTTGGCAACACCACCATCAGCACCAGCATCAGCAGCAGCAACCACTAAGACACGCTGATAACCATGCTGTATCTTCACTGTTCTGTCAGTCTTTGGCATGTTGTTGAAACGATGCGCGATGTGCAGGAGGAATAAGGGGAGGGGAGGGGGTGGGGGTGTGGGGGCGTACACGGGCGAACGGCCGGTACAGCAAACGGACCGACGGACGGTTGGACCCGGGGTTAAGGGGATATAGGGGGTTAAGGGGAGAACAAAGGGAGGACACTTCCTCCAACCTACTCCGTTTCACCTCCTGGCCGGGCAACCTCCTCCTCCTCATACAGAAACAGAGGGAGGCGGGGGCGGAGGGTCGCCCCCCCTTCAGGACGGTCGGCAACCGTCAGTAACTGCCTGTCGTTCTTCTAGACGACTATCCGCGCGGTCGGTTTCACGTTTTTAGTTTAACACATTAACACGACGATGGCAACGACGGCTGTGATCGTAGCGGCAGTTGTTATTGTTGTTGTTGTTGTTGTTGTTGTTGAGGCGGTGGTGGTCCTAGTCGTGGGGGGTGCTGGTCGCGGTAGTGGCATTAGCGACAGGGGCGACGGCGGTAGTAGCAGCAGCAGCAGTAGTTGTAGTAGTGATCGTGATGTGATCATGAAGGCGGGCAAGAAGAGCGTCGCCAGCAGCAGACCTGGCTGCTACATTCCTGCCTGCTGCTGCTGCTGCTGCTTTCGACTAAGCACCTCACCGCTATGCCGCCATGTTGGCGGCCCTCTCCTCCCCCTCCCCTCCCCGCCTCTTCCCTTTTCTTGTCTAGTCAGTCGCCCTGCTTGCTTAGCCTGCTTGCTTGCCTTCGCCCTCGACGGCAGCGGACGACCCCTCAATGGGCCGCCCCACTATGTGCCCCACTACCGTTGGTGGCGGCCTGTTAGCACTGCAGCCGCCAGCCAGCCCGCTTGGACGAACGCACGCAACACGGACGGCAGATTGAGCCAGAGGCAAAGTGGAACCTACTACTACCACTAACCAACTGCTACTGCCAGTACAATGGCTACGACTTCGGCCACGACTGCTGCTGCTGTTGCTGCTGCTGCGGCTGCTGCTGCTAGACAACACAGCAGGCTAGGGCCCTTGGCCGCAGTCTACTCGCTCCTCCTAACAAGAAGTCAGACAGGGCCTAGCCGCCCTATACCTTGCAGCGAGGGCAGGCGCCCACAGGCTGCTGCCGCCGCCGCCGCTACGACGATGACAAGCGAAACAACCCTTCCCTATGCAGTCGTTGAGGGAAGGAGTGAGTGTGCGTTTGTGGATGGATCCATCCGTCCGTCCGTCTGTCTGTACGCCCATCTGTCCCTTCGCAGGCCATGCTTGGGCACGACGATGATGATGATGATGATCCAGAGAAAAGAGCCTCCCCGTTATGGGAATGGTGCCCCCCCAACACGCCAGGGGTCGTTCTTCGACGAAATTAAGACGACTTTCATTTTCAGTCTTCGCGTAGCTTGCACGCAGCGGAACGCTAAGATTTCGTTATCCTCCAAGCCGCTCGCCGAGCGCGCCTGCAAGTCGACAAGCTGACGACGGGGTGCGGGTTGGTCCAGAGTGCGAGCGTTTAGCTCTAGATCCTTGCCCTTTCTCGGCTAGTGAGGCAAAAGAAAAAAATATTGCTCTCGCTTCCTTACGCGGATGACTCGCCGTGAGTGAAATCTCTTCATTCACAGGTGTTAGGATCTTCGGCCGCATTCAATGACGGTGTTGCTTTTTCATTTAGCAGAACACATATATTACGGACCTTGCTATTGTACACGGTGTATAGTGCCGCAGTATATAATAGCACTTTTTAAAGCTACAAATTGACAAGCTTTCTTGCAGCTCTTAATTTACGTTCGGCTTGAGGATTTCCGCCTTTGAGCCTAATTACCGATTTCGCAAGATTGTCTACTCTGACAAATAGCGGCATCATCAGAGCATTGTACGTGCCCTGCACTAAGCTGCTCAAACATGCGGCTCCGATCGCTTCTTTACGACTCCATATTACATTGCATTGCTATTACGCCATGATTGCCCTTGCTAACAAGAACCAACCAGTTCGGTATTTTCAGGTATTCGGCAAAATGTGTTTCGAGTTCGCTTGTAGCCGACACCTGTTCGCCTGGCGTTCTATGCGGTTCTATAATGCTTACCTTAGACCACGTTTTGCCAGCAAGTAAGCCACCAAAAGTGGTCCAACGCTATCGTAGAAGATCAATATTGTTGAGGCATTTAATCACTTTTTTGCTATCATCATTCAATTCGCGCTGCGTCGCGTAAGTCACGGCAAACTGATGTATAGTCGATATACCACTAACTCCCCCTCCTGCCATAATTTATGCGATGACCAGCAAGGTCTTGCGCGAAAGGGCGGGAGTCTGGGACGAAGATGAAAAATGGGAAAAAAGCGTCAGCGGGTAGAATAGTTGCTCACGTACACTAGCTGCCCGCTGATATGGCCTCACTCATGGACACAGCGCTCTTACTTACACGAATTAACCGGTGAATGTGGGCACCCTAGTCTGGGCACTGGGGGACTTGTAATCCGCGCTGTTAACAGAGTTGATGTGTATTAACACAAATATTCATATTAGTACATGTGAGCCCGTCCAGGCATTAGCCTTCTGTTAATTAAGCCGATTATAGAAGCGGCATTTCCTCGCATTGGCCGCAGCTAGCGACAACAATTGTCGAAAACACTCGGCTTCGACCTGACAACGCTCGTATTGCTACAACATGTAGTTGCATTCTATGTCAATTGTAAACCACAGCGGGATGTCGACACCGCCCGATTTTTGTCGTCATGAGCTGTCAGCTTGGTACTTTGATCTTCCGAGCGATTACGTAAAGCGGTATCGCGTTTATTTTATTTACAGTACCGAAGTGCGTTATATATATATATATAGAGTCTCCCGGAAAAATAAAAAACATATATAGGGAATCGTAGAGCTCGTTAACTGCTCGGTAACGAGCAGTTTTCAATGAGACATGAGTATCTTCCAGAAAAAGCAGAATTTTCTGCCGAACACGACGGCATGTCTGGTTTCTCAACCAACAACTCGTTGTCCCGCAGTGCCGCCGTTTGTGAAAATATGTCCGACCATCCACATCAGTAGAACAGATGATAGTAATTCCGCTCTCACTCCCAAACAAGACATTTCCGCTTCCCATTTCGTTGGAAAAATATTGTTGTTGAACAAGTTCTACTACCCCTTTAAACAAATGTACTTCATTTAGGAACATCGTGTATCATAGATTTAGAAAACGATATATATATATATATAAAGAGAGAGAGCAGAGAGATACTTTGGAAAACTGGACATGCAAACAGAGTTTTTCTGAACACGCTGGTATATCAAGTTATAATAATAACCACTCGACCCCTTGTAGCCACACATTTTGGCTTGACGTCCGGCCAACCAGCGTTAAAAGAATGTAATTCATATCCACATTTATAAATATATATATATACATATACATGTATATATTTATACATGTGTATTTAGTTGCTCGACTGTTTCACGAGCCATGTCACATACATGTAGCTTTTGTTGTTTTTTTTCAAAATAGTTAAACAAATTTTTTGTTTGCGTTGCGTCACTGGTGTTTAGCATCTCAGACGCGTCCGAATTTGCTGTCTTGTCTAAACGCGGCCAGAGTCCACGGTTACGAAAAAGTTGTCTCACAACTTCTTTGAGGAGCTCCCAGTTCGCGGGCGTAGCGTAGCAGCGGGCCGCCTAACAGTCGCCCCATTTTAGTAGTACGTTTCCTTTTCTACCTCGTCGGGGGTGTTCCTTCGTTTGCATATATGCATGAAAACTAACGAAAAGTCAGATGCGTTTCATAACTCAGATTTATAAAAATACAACATTTTTTAAAATGAAATATTCTACACTTACAACGTGTCAATGTCATCGTTATCCGCCGTAAAAGCGCGCCATCCGCAATCCGGATAGCCAACCAGCAAGGTTTGCATATGGTGACATAACGCTCATCATACTAGAAGAGACTTTCAGTTTTGGCCAGATTATGACTCGAGCTTGCTTATATTGCCTTGTTAGCAGACATCAGTCAACGTAGTGCAATGGCAAACTCGCACTTTGCACACTCAGATGAGCTGATCGTGCGATGAGCAACGACTTTTGTTTCCGTTAGGCGTTTGCCCGTGTACGTTTTTTTCAGGTCACGGCTAATTTTAATCCACTCCGGCATTTACCTTGTCTAAATTGGAACCATGCAAACCAATTTAAGAGTGGCCGCTCTTAGTCTCGAACCCAGTCCTCCCGAATACAAGGCAAAGACTTTGCCACTAAGCCATCTTGCTCGGAAATGTACCGATGGCTTTAACTTGTACGTTGTTGTGCTCGTTGTTGAGTAGAGAAGCCTGCTATTCGGTGCTGCGAGCCTCACGGTTAGCGCCTACCATCGTTTCTCCATATGTCAGTGTGGTCAGTATGGGGGGGGGGCATGTGTAACTCTGTGTGTGTGTCTGTACACTAACTACCCGCTAACTGTTGCGGTTGTTCTACGGGCAAGATTTTGTCGGGGTCGTTTTCTCCATATGACGTGACTCGCCTGCTGAATGCCCTATAAATGTATTCATGGTGGTTTACGGCCGGACCTCTACGCAGGAACAAGCTAACAGCCGAGACCGCCGGGAAGGCCGCCGACTAATTCAAGTAAAACGACAAAAAAACGGCAACCGAGCCAAGATCAAACTCTCTCTCTCTCCTCTCGGTGATCGTGGTGGTAAGAGTATAATACCAGTAGGTGTCATCTTCCAACAACAATTTTAGAAGACGCGTCTAGGCGTTGTGCGATGCGATTGTGGCCGAAGTGACACACTTAGAGGCGAGAACTACGAGCTATGACCTCGTCTACACGATGCTCGTTCGTTAGGCATGCGCCGGCGTCGTTAGAGATGTTAAACTAGCTAGCACGATGAATAGGAAGAAGACATCGGTTAGTGGAAGACCACTTTGTTAGCGTGCTGTAGCGGCTCGATGACAACCGACATTCTAGTTACGACAAAAAGAACAGCCTCAAGAACCCATCACCTAATAGCGTGATGGCAACGATGACCCACACGAAGTAGTGTTTTCGTCTGTGTGAGACATCAGAGAGGTGGTTGCCCGATAACAGCGCGCCGCGGTGTCCGCGCGCGTCGATACGAACTTAGCAAGCAAACTCACCTATCTTCAGTTGTGCTTTCGGGCGGTCTGTGACTTAATTGCTCGACCACTAATAATGAAAAAGCTGACAGTTGATGGCTGCCCGAAAGTACCCCGGGTCTACTAAGGCACTACTACGGGGGAACAGGGCGTAGTGATGCTGGATGACTGTGCAGTAGAGATCACTCGACTAGACAGACCACAAGTGTCGAACGGAAAATAACTCTCTGTTTTTATCATATCAGTAAAGGAGGGGGCGCTTCTCTAGTTCTAGAGTAGCAGCCTTTCGTGGACAGAAAATTAAGGCCAGCTTTGTAAACAGAATTCCGCAAGTCCAACGCGCCTCAACCGGCAAGTTTATTTACTAGTAGCTTCGGAAACTTGGAAAGACCACTGACGCCCTAGGCATATTAAAAAAAAAGTCGCGGGACTTAAGACGTAGTGTCCTTAGCTGTGGTGCTGAGGGACCTTCTACGAGTCAATCTGAAGACTGTAATATTCAAGCTCACAAAGCAAACCTTAGACAACCTCATGAAGCTTGCTAAAGTTCCCGCTTTTGTAAGTAGCAGATAAAAAGCAAACAAAGCAGTGCTCTGCAAAGTGAACGGCTATATGTACCAGCGCAGCAACTTCGTCTCAAGACAAAATGTATTCAAATCGTCTAGTGTGTATACAAACACTGTGGTGAAATCGATATCAATCGATACTACGCAACGAAGTGTAGGAAATTGAACACTAGCTCATCTACAGCTGCTGTAACAAACGTGCTGGGACGGCACAACTCGTAATTATTCTGCCTACCTACCAATCATGGTGAATAAACAGACGTTAAAATAATTTATTATTGGCAGAGAAGTCACTATTCGTAGAAGATATAAAAAAAGAGAAAATATTTAATCTTTTGGGGACGGCGGCGTCTGAGTGTCATCTAGCCAGCTGAAAAATTAAAGTTGCGAATGTAAATGCATCGTTCTATGAAACTCAAGACGCCACTAACATACAGAATTTAGAAGAAAGCTAGCTAAATAATTAGGTACTTTTTTCGATAAGTTTGCCATACACGATTTTACCATGATGATCTACTCGTAAAATATATTTCACGATGCTACCGCGGCGTGCATATATAAACTTTGTGAAGTGGCTGTAGCATCCACTGTTTCAAAATTTGTCCTTGTGCTGTCTTATTAAACAAAATACAATAGAAAATTAGATCTAGAAATCGACAGCATCGACAGCATGTATGTATTAAACCAACCCGTATTTAATAGAACAAAACTGAATTAAATATTTTGTACACGTGCATACGACTAACATATTTAGTAGCTATGCCAAAAATAAATTATCGCTTTTACCGAACTTCTGTGAGTCTATTAAATAAAATGTGCTGTAAAGTCTACTTATTAGGTGTGAATACCAGTTTTGCCGGTGCTGTTGGCATAATACCCACTAAAAGCCTCTCACCTAGAGAAAAAAGGCCAAAGCAAAAAACTGGTACCGTGCTAACCCTTACGTGTCCTTTAAAGTTACGTGGGCAGGGCGCAAATTGCGGTCGTTCGGGTTGATCATGATCGCGGCTCTCGTACGAAGGTCGCTCTTGAGAAGAAGACCAACGCAGCACCGGAAGAGTATCGCCATCACCTGGAATTGACCCCCCCAGAAACTGGAGGCCCTCTGCCTACGCGAGTTGTAAACAAATACGGAAGGTTAAAAGACTTTTTCCGGGTCATCTCCATTAAACGAGAGGCTAACCACCTAGAAGTGGTGTTGAACACAGGCCTTACGGGGTTACCACACCTTAAGTACATGGCGACCAACATAAGCGGGTTTTTAACAACCTAGTCGTATTAATGCTACAGAATAAATGCCTCTGTGGCAAGAAAAATACTTCTTCTTGCAACGGCAGCGGCGAGTTTGGGCGAATATGGTTTTGAGTATGGCTAGATCGGCCCTACGCGTAGCCAGTCTGTCATGACAATTCAGGTGACTCGGCCCTATTAAGCTTTTTGGATAGCATCACTCCTTGTTCTCGAACGAATGGTCCCCTGGGACTTCTTGGCTGGGGAATGAGTGAAGAAAATGCTCGATGGAGTACTAGACCAGACTACGGCCCAAACGCTTACCCGTTGGCAGAGCAAATTAAATGGAGCGGCCCACGAGAATTCTCCAGGTCACTGGTCATCGATAATCGTTAATGAGACGCCACAATATGGCTTTTATGGGACACCTATAAAAAAGAACGGCGTGCGAAGGTTGTGGGCGGCTAGGATAAATAGCGAGAGGGGACTCTGGGACGGCATCGAGTGGTGGGTTGAGTCAAGGAGCTCGACGCACCCCTCGCGTCCGGCAGGAATGGTGCAAGCAAGGCGCACAGATCGCGAGAAGAGTGAGATTTCTCCTTGAAGAACTGCCACGAATTTCCAACCCTAAAAGAATGGGAGGAGTTCAGTGGGTTTGTGAGTCGAATACTAGTCAATGTTATGCATGATGTGCATTATGCATTTGCAAAGCTCTACATATAAAACAAAGTCATTGGTACTAGGGTGCGTTCGTTGTACACCTGAGTGTCGGGGCGGTTTTAAGCACCCTCATAGCTCCATTAAGAAGTATAGTCTCGTCAAGCTTTTTGAAAATTTCTAAGGTTAGCATTAGAGCTTCGGGCCTGAGGCAGTACGGTACAATTGATTATTGAGATTATTATAAGCTTAAATATGCGGACTACATTCTTCAGATGCTTTAGATCATTCTGTAACCCTAAAAGGAATAATATATTAATTTTAAGTTTAAAGCCTCCATATTGACTTTTTTTAAGGTCTTGGAAATGCATATTGCACAAGCGCTACTGGCAGCTAGCAGCAGGTAGTGTGGGGCTCGCACCCACTAAAACCGATATCCTCACCGCCCTCCCAAGGCCCGGGATTGCATTGGCATTACTTCGACAACCCTGAGAGGGGAGTCTCGTGTTCTAGCTCTTTATGCGCCTAGCCAATGCTTGCTTCTTCTGGGGAGATGCGTCGAGATCCGCCGGAGAGCCTAGCTGATCCCTCTCTTCTCCCTCCCTTGACTCCTCCTCTCGACTGCCCTTCTAAGGGGCCTGGTCAGTAGCGGGCTCGTCTCGCCGCCTTCAGGTTCAGCTTTTTCCTCATGAAGGTGTCAAGGTAACGTCAACCCTTTGTTTATTTCGTCTCGTCCTTCATCATAAAGTCCATCATGTACTGCGGAGTCTTTCCCCTCAGCTCGGGCGTCGCAGAGGCACGTGCTCCCGCAAGAGCCGCGCAGTGCACGACAACCGTCAACCGGGGCCTTGCCGAATTCATATTGACTTATCGAAGGTCCACAGCAACATGGCTAATGGAATTGTCGTTACTCTCTTTTCTTTAATATGCTCCGTAAAACATAGTTTGGGCGCGAGTGGTACTCCCAAGTACCTGAAGGTTTTGAGCAGATTTAGTGCATGTCTATTTACCTTTATATTACAGTCGGCTCTAGCACACATTTCTCCTCTGCTAAACCACATGACTTTCACTTTTAACACGTTGATGTATAACTTATTTATGCGGCAACGTTGTACGGTCTCATTCAGGTAGACTTGGACATTCTGTCTGGATGCTCCCACCATAACTAAATATATGCTATAAAGAGATAACTAAATCTAAATACATCTACGCAGCGCACGAAGAGGCAATCACTTTTTAAAACTTTCCAAAACCAGCCGTAGATAGTATGAATAAAAATAGGCTAGCTGTGTCATCCCGCACCACGCCAATTATGTGACAAACCTTTTTGGCCGCCAGCGTGACATCCGTTTATAATTCTGACACATGGGCCGGGTTACCATTAGTGCTGAAATTTTCAGGGAGGACGACTTGAACCTACAGAACTGCACCTATATATATATATATATATATATATATATATATATATATATATATATATATATATATATATATATATAAGTACAAATATGTCAAGCAAACGATCATGACCATATTTACCTCCATGCTTACGGATTCCCTTGAGTGCATTGTCACGATCTGCATGCCGCTATTCCAATTATGCCGCTGGTTAGGTTGCCTAAAAGTTATGCTATTCCCGTGTGCGTTGCAAAATCGCTAAACCTTTCTGCGTGCTGCAGGTTCGACAAATGTTTGCTCAAGGGCAGAGCGAAGACAGCTCACCGACACAAACATATGAACAGCTATATTATTTAAACTGTTTCCCTCCACATTTGAATTACTAAACTCTGTTTCTCTCTAAAGAGCCTTAATCAACAAAGCTTTTAGAAGCGGTCTAGAAAGAGGGTCATAGTCTGATTATTATGACAAGTTTTGTTCTCACATCTCTGCCGAGGTCTTCCCTGGAGTAGATATTGCACTCACTTACTAGTTTCTGATGCGGCCAAGCAAGATAAACTAAGATCGATGTAGATATTTTTATATCAATGCTGTCAATATTAATGGTAATGCAAAAATAATAGTATTCGTAAAAGTATGATGTTACTGAATCTGTATTAATATAGCAAGACACACAGGATACAACAGAAGTCGAGTTCAAGGGGTTACAAACATGCTAAAGTCTGTCGTGAAGGCCCTTTTGTAAAGGCCTTTTGCACATTGTATACACCGGCTCCCAAATATTAGTCTTATTGCGTACGAACGAGACTGTTATAGGCCGAGGGTATGATTCCATTTCCTTTACGCCAGCGAGTGAAACTTGACCATCGACGAGCGACTGAAACAGGTCCAGACGGGTCTCATCGTCTATCAAGTAACACCGCTTAAAACGATATCTATACGCAAGATATTTGACCTGCTATGAACTGTATATAACGCAAAACTGCATTCTTTGGAATCGATGAACAAAGGCTACCCTGTTTCCCACGAGATCACCTATTATATATATTTGACCTTTGATTACGAATTACTTACCTTAAATAAAACCCTGGAGGACAGTCTTTACGTCGTACCGGTAGCTACGGAAACGCTACGACCCGTCAGCAGTGGGACAGCAAAATTCACTCGGAATCTGGCCAGAAAAATTGAAGCAACGACGGGGGACCAGAGCAAAGGAGAATATCTGAGAGAGCTTCTGTCTCGCGGTGATAATAATAATTAAGATTAACCGCACAAGCTCAAGTGAACGCTAAAAGAATCCTCCGAAGAGAGCAAACGTTGGGCGTCCTTATGGCCGACCAAGGCGAGAGAGAAAAGGTAGTGAGCTGTCTGAAAATGAAATGGATGCTGAGGACAACGAACCTGAGTGGAAGACTGTCCCCACAAGAGCAGAGCGAGCCATCTTAACCGCTCAACGAAAAGTAGCGGGTAACCTAGGAAGATCCGCTATCAGCGAGCTCAAACGAGCACATGATAAAACTAACCAAAGTGGTTTAGAGGCGTTTTTCCAATGCCAGGATAAACCTGATGCCCTGAAGGGCCTAAGCGTCCTCAAGGCGTACGCCGAAATAAGGAAAACTATCCCCGGTGCTAACGTTCGGATTACTGCCCAAGACAAACTAGGGATTCGTGCGCCTACAACGGATCAAATAGCATCCGTAAGGACCCTAAACTGCGTTTGCGGGTTAAATATACGTCCTCTTTCCGACACGTCGGCTTTCTGGGGACGCATCTCCGAAATAAACCCACAGTTCTCAGACGAGGATCTGCTTGATTGTCTACGCAAACAGGGCGTGAGTGAAGTTCGCAGAGAAAAGTTTGCCGCGGCCGCTACAGGACCGAGCAAGAACGTTGTTAAGGTAATGAAGCCCTCAAGTAGGGTGCGGCTAAGGTTTGACAAAGAACCAGTGGGTGAAGTGACAATCGCCGACGAATGCTTTAAAGTCACACTTTGCTGCGATTCGCCCTTACAGTGTCTCTCCTGCCATAAGTTTGGACACAAGGCATCACAATGCACAAAAAGGGAAATCCCTACCTGCAGAAGATGCGCAAGACCCGGCCATCAAATGTGGGAATGCCATGAAAAGGCCCGATGCGCTCATTTTGATGGTGCTCATGCGGCTAGTGACGGCCGTTGTGGAGTAAAACGAGTTTTCACAGAGGCTGAAAAACAAAAGCTATACGCAAAGGTAGCATCTCGCCTACCCGACCTAGCTAAGGAGTTCCCTCAGATCTCTCTATCGCCAAGTACCAGTACAAACTCTCAATCCACGAGCTTGGAGGCGAAATCGTATGCGGATGCCGCAAGACCTGCCACGCCACAACCAGTACTAAACAAAAAAGGCGAGGTGGTATGCCACCTTCTCCACCGCGCCCGCCCAGGGTAGACTCGAATAAGCCAAAACCAAAACAGAGAAGCGTTGAAGAAAGAACGAAAACAGCAGAGAAGAAGCCCGCACAAACAGCTCATCTGATTGATGGCATTATGAAAATCTGGAAGATCTTCAAGAATCTGCCCCCATCATAGCTAAACGAAAATCCATCAATAGCCAAAGTTCTCGAATTTTTTTAGTAGGAACCAGGAAGAGTCTTTTTGATATCCGTTATTGACGGCACCGCTGAGCCCTCTCTACCGCTTGCGACTGAACTGGGCAGCGGAAATAGTACAACACCTACAAACCAACAAAAAGCACATAACCACATCTCCAAGAAAACCCCTCTCAATCTCAACCACGATCCCAACAACCATATATTTGTGATGTCTGCGGGAAATCTATAAAATCAATTCGAGGTTTGCGCGTGCATAAGACTCGCCTCCATAGAACTAACCCCCAACCATTACCGACCGTACCCCCGTTAAATAACTCTGAAAACCAGGCTGGCAACATCGTGACAACATATGACCCAGACCCACAGACCTTAATAGCACTCTTGGCTCGGGTGCGAAAAGACGCTAAACTAATTAGGATTATACCCAGAGGGGTCAGGGAAGTTTGTTGCGCAGCATACACAGAAGCTTTGGCTAATTTTAATTCAAAGCAAGACAACGCGTCTTGGGTCAGGCTTGTAATGTTGCCGACTCTAATGTTGCGCATCCCGGAGCGAAAAGCCAAAGATACCACACTTTGTCAAATAATTAGAAAAAATCTTGTGGATACGCAGTGGAAGCGACTAGAAAATCTTCTTGACGAACAACCACGCAGCACCCCCAAAAACTCAGAAAAGCAGTACACTGATTGTGACAGAGCCGCTACAGCAGAGCGCAAATTAGCAGAAGGTGATGTAAGATCTGCCGCACGTAGCTTTCTTTCAACCGACTCCTTTGCGCCACTCAACAGCCACACAGAGCAGAAAATGAGAAACAAGCATCCTCGTCCTACGGATTCTGTCAGAGAGCGCTTAAACAATTTCAAGCCCCAGTACCAGCGCAAGCATGCCTCGTACCAGAAAAACTTATTACTGACGCCGTCCAGTCTTTTTCCCTAGCATCAGGCCCAGGATTAGACGGTTTACGTCTTCGGCATCTGCTCGATATCACAGTACCGTCGGCTGGGAGGCTGGTGGAAGAACTCCGTTCTCTTGTTGGCTCAGCCTTGGGTGGTAATTTGCCACATTTCTGCATTTCCATCTTCTACGGGGCCAATCTAACAGCGCTAAAGAAAAAAGACGGCTCTATTAAACCTATAGCATGCGGCCTTACAATCAGGAGGCTTGTCGCTAAAGTAGCCATTGCCATTACCAGAACAACAATTGTGACAGGAATTTCACCAAGTCAGATAGGCGTTGCAGTGAAAGGCGGTGCAGAAGCGGCAGTTCACGCAGTACGAGCATTTGTTGAAGCAGAAGGTCCAGTACGGGTCCTAGTTAAATTAGATTTTCGTAACGCCTTCAATACTATACGACGCAATGTAGTGCTTGATGAGGTAAGACTCAAAGTGCCGCAACTTCTGCCGATAGCCTGGCAAAGCTACAAGGAAGCGACTCTGCTGTCCTGGGATGAAAAAGCACCACTATTATCAGCTAGTGGAGTGCAACAAGGCGATCCGCTTAGACCTGCTTTATTCAGCCTCGGGGTATCCAGTTTAGTGGCACGCATGAAGAGCCCTCTTAACGTTTGGTACCTAGATGACGCAACGATTGGAGGCCCACTTGATCTGGTTGTGTGTGATAATATCAACGTGCTGAATTTTGCAGAAGAGGGAGGCCTTAGCCTCAATGCCTCTAAATGTGAAGAAGTTGACTTAGACGAGCTGGAGCTTCTGGGAGCCCCAATAAGCTTACGATTTCAAAGATCCTTAAAAACAACTGCTCTGGACTAAAGCAAATTCGCTCTCGCTTAACGGCGATGCATTCGCAAGCAGCTCTGTGCATCTGGAGATACAGCTTGGGCTCGCCAAAACTTAACTATACTCTGCGCACTTCACCAGCTATTAAATGTCACGAAGATCTTCAAGCTTACGACGATACCGCAAGAAGCATTTTAGGTGAGATATTAAACGTCGACCTGCATTATAACACTTGGAAAAGAGCAACCCTTCCAATTGCCGAAGAAAGACTTGGTATTAGATCAGCGGCGGAGCTGGCTCCCATGTGCTATGCCGCGTCTCTATTGCAATTTGGTAAACTTGCAAAAACGTTGGTCGCACCAGACATCCGCCAAGGAATCACAAGAGCCAAAGACGCTGCAGAGCTTATAGCTAGACAAGCAATTGGGCCAGGCCCCTGGCAAGAACGTCCCACACAGCATACATTGGACTCCTACAGATACAGCGCTGCAGCTAGAGAGCTGTTAGACAGCCTCCAATCTCCATTGGAAAAAGCTGTTTTCTGGCAGCACGGGACACATTTAGTGGAGGCTTTCTAAAGTGTCTCCCTTCCCCGCAGCTGGGTACCATGCTGGACAACACCTCATTCCGCATGGTAACAGCTCTTCGAATAGGTGCCCCGGTTTGCAACCCCTACAGTTGCCGCGCATGTGGTACCACAGTAACTGAGGATGGACTTCACCCTCTTAGCTGCATCAAACGCCATGATAGAGTTTCTAGACACGCTGAAATCATTGCAAATATAAGAAGAGCTTACGCAGAGCTGGTATACCAAGCACGCTCGAGCCCAGATTAGGACTTCATGACGACAAAAGACCTGACGGTGTAACAATCCCGCTATGGGCTAACGGCAGATGCTTGGTATGGGATGCTACAGTGTCCTGTACAGTGGCTCCCTCATATACACGCCACAGTTCACTAGAAGCGGGATGGGTTGCCGAGCGCGCAGATAATGGGCAAAAACGCAAGTACCAAGAACTGGAGACAAGTTACATCGTAATGCTAATATCTATGGAAACAATGGGTCCGGTAAGCAAGGGAACCAAGAGATTCATCAGCGAGCTGGGCCAACGGATTACAGATTTCACAGAGAATCGGCGCGAAGACGAGTTTCTACGGCAACTGCTGTCGCTGTGTGTGGAAGTGTGCCGAGGAAACGCCGGCTGTATTGTCGGTTCCATGGAATAATATTTAGGAGCTAGGAGAATACAAGGAGTACACGTTCACACCTCACAATTGTAATAATAATAATAATCTCCTGCACACCGTCTTATGTGTGCCACAGCGCTACCGAGGCGGGATGGGTGGCCAAACACGCAGAGAAATAAAAGTGGCGTAAATACACAGAGTTAGAGTCTAGATACAATTTCGTGCCGATTGCAATGGAGACAATGGGCCCAGTCAGCAGAAGAAAAATGACATTTATTAAAGACTTAAGTGTCCGAATACCAGCAAACATCGGAGATGCACGCGAAGGCGACTTTCTGAGGCAGCTGCTTTCATTGGCAGTTTGCAGAGGAAACGCCGCGTCGATATTAGGTGCGATGGGCTGACGACAGCAAGAAAGAAACTATAAAATAATGAGGATACACATTCACACCTTACAACTGTATTGCTCTAAGGCATATTATATTTAAAAAATAATAATAATAATAATAATAATAATAATAATAATAATAATAATAATAATAATAATAATAATAATAATAATAATAATAATAATAATAATAATAATAAAACCCGTGTTCACGGAGGACAAACCCACACACATTCCTTTGACCGGCCACCCGATGGCTCCGCTCCACATACTTCGACCCAGGACCAGAGAGACCCAGCCGACATTACCTCTGACAACGATCCAAAAATGTTTACCCGTATCCTAGCTCGTGCTCGCAAAAGCACAAAGCTAGTCAGGATAATCCCGAGAGGAGTCAGGGAAATCTGTTGCGCAGCTTACGCGGAAGCCCTCTCTCACTTCAACTCGAGACTAGACGCTGAATCCTGGCACAGATTAATGACTTTGCCGACACTCATGTTGCATATTCCAGAACTAAAAAGCAACGACATCACATTGTGCCAAGCAATTAGGAAGAACATAACAGATTCCCAATGGAAGACGCTGGATAATCTTTCTGATAGACCGCACTACAGCCTCGCAAGGAGCATCTTACCGACCGCCAAATTGCCGCAAGGGCAGAACGCAAGGGTTAGCTGAGGGAGACCTACGCTCCGCCGCACGCACTCTACTTTCGACAGAGTCTTTCGCATTGCCCGACGACCGCACGACTCAGGAACTTAGAAGCAAGCATCCCTCTCCTCCGTCTCACGTCAGGGACCGCTTGATCAACTTTGAGCAACCTACCACGGATGAGCCTTTCATCGTTCCGGCACAGCTCGTAGTTAATGCGGTTCGCTTCTTCTCACTAGCATCTGGCCCTGGACTGGATGGATTACGTCCTCGACATCTGAGAGATATGTTGGACAGCACAATACCTTCTTCCGAAAGACTGCTAGCGGAACTGCGCTGTCTGACTAACTTGACTCTAAGTGGCAGGCTGCCAAATTTTTGCCACCCAATCTTCTATGGGGCAGATCTGACAGCCCTGAAGAAAAAAGACGGTTCTATTAGACCGATAGCGTGCGGCCTTACTTTACGTAGGCTGGTTGCCAAAGTAGCGATTGCCATCAATAGGACGGCAATCGTGAAGGCGGTGGCACCTCACCAGGTTGGCGTTTCAGTTAAAGGCGGAGCTGAAGCTGCAGCACACGCAACTCGGGGTTTCACGGAGGCAGAGGGACCCCCACGAGTCCTGGTAAAACTAGATTTCCGAAACGCCTTCAACACCATCCGACGCGATGTTATCCTTAATGAAGTTAAAGCGAAAGTTCCACAAATGTTTCGCTTAGCGTGGCAGAGCTACGGCACGCCATCACTGCTGTCCTTGGGAGAGAGTGAGCCTCTTCTCTCAGCCAACGGAGTACAACAGGGAGATCCGATTGGGCCCGCTTTATTTAGTTTAGGAATCTCAGGATTAGTGTCCCGCATGAAAAGTTCACTAAATGTGTGGTACCTAGACGATGGTATATTAGGCGGCCCGGCGAACATAGTGGCCTCCGACATACGCGAAGTGCTACGGTTTGCTGAGGAGGGAGGCTTAACTCTTAACGCCTCAAAATGCGAGGTCATAGCTGTAGGTGGAACCTCCCACCAGCAGGATGAGGCATGCAAACTCACTGCAGACGCCCTGCCCGGTACAAAGATAATTGAGTTGCCTGACCTAGAAGTCCTGGGAGCGCCCATTGGATCTCGGAAGATCTCAAAAACTACCCTGGATAAGCGGGACGCCCTTCGGTGTATCAAAACTCGGCTATTGGCGATGCACGCACAGGCTACATTATGCCTATGGAGATACAGCCTAGGATCACCTAGGCTAAACTACATTCTACGCACGTCCCCCACAGGCCACCACTGTGATAATTTGCAAGCATTTGACGAGGTGGCAAAGGAGATACTGAGTGAAGTTCTAAACGTGGCCCTTACCGACAGATCCTGGGAAAGGGCCACACTTCCTCTCAGCGAAGGAGGATTGGGACTAAGGTCCGTGGCAGAGCTTGCTTCGTTGTGCTACGCGGCCTCTATCATAGAGTTCTCGGGGCTTGCGGAGACGTTGCTAGAACCGGATGTTCATTCTGTGCTGCGCGAAAGGAGGGACGAAGCTGAGCTGGCAGCTAGACAAGCGATAGGCCCTGGCCCCTGGGAGCAACACCCTACACAGCACATGCTTGACAGCTACAAGTGTCAAACGACCGCTCGCACGATCTTAGATGACATCCAATCCCCGACAGAGAGAGCGGTATTCATAGCTGCCCGTGACACTTTCAGCAGTGGCTTCCTAAGAGCACTTCCTTCAACACAGCTGGGCACCATGCTGGACAACACCTCCTTCCGCATGGTGGCCGCTCTGAGAATAGGCGCTCCCATATGTGAGCCATACGAGTGTAAGGCGTGTGGAAAAACAGTGGATGAGGACGGACTGCACCCTTTGAGCTGCACTAAAAGCCCTGGTAGGGCTCCCAGGCACATGGAAATCAACGCGATCCTAAAGAAGGCTCTTCGTAGAGCCGGCATACCAAGCACCCTAGAGCCCAAGTTGGGCCTCGAAGACCACAAAAGACCAGACGGCGTCACCATCCCGCCATGGTCCAACGGCAAATGCCTGGTATGGGATGCCACGGTATCATGTACAGTGGCTCCGTCATACCTGATGCACAGCGGTCAGGGTGGGTTGCTGAACATGCCGAGATCGCAAAGAAACGCAAATACTCTGATTTGGGGAGGAGATATCACTTCGTACCCGTCGCCATGGAAACGATGGGCCCGATCAGCAAGAGCACAAGTATCTTTCTCAAAGACCTAGGTGTCAAAATTAGTGCTAACACGGGTGACCAGCGCGAGGGCGAGTTTCTGCGTCAGCAACTCTCGCTCGCAGTGTGTAGGGGAAACGCCGCCGCTATCATCGGCTCTATGGATAGAGAAGGGGGGGGTGAGCCTACGCGGGTACACGTTTGGGTCCCACAATTGTAGGGAACTACTGAAAAATTGAATAAATAATAATAATAATAATAATAATAATAATAATAATAATAATAATAATAATAATAAAATTGTTGCATACAGTGTGCTCACGCTTGCCTTCATCATTATTTGGTACATAAGTAAATGTGAATTACCGTGTTACGAAAGTATTAAACCCAGTAATTCATTATATACAAATCAATCACTATGTTGGTGGTGTACTTGTGAGAAGCCATATTGGTACTCTAAATTACTTTTTGCGTAATTTTTATATGCCGGCACTATAGAACTGGCTCTTTCCATATAACTACGCCTAGCTGCAGTCCTATATTCAAACAGTCATTGAACAGAACTCTCCTAATAGACGTAAGCGAATCACACTCACAATGCAAGACTACCAGCACACAAATGCACGCCCTGATTTAAGATTTATTACTGTTGGTCTAACTACATTCACTAGTACATACATCAAACCGTGCACGGACATTAGCCTTACGGAATAACCAAGTCAAAAATAATAAATAATGAAACCTATCTATCTATTAAAAAAAAACATTTATGATAGCAATAAAAACGCACTTAGGATAATAAAAAACATTAGGTGACATTTGATTTATTGTCACCTGCAAGACCGAAATATGTTACGATATTCTGCTATTAGCCCCATGGAAGCATCTGGTACGATAGCCATAAAACCTCTAATTAATATTCGAACTACTTAGAGTAAGTTCAGCACCATCTATTATCGCATAACTCGTCACACTTCCCGTTCAACGGCTGTGGAAAACATTGTCAAGTATTCTAACCTAAACTCTGAGGAGACATGTAGTTAAACTGTCTGTTAGAACCTACGGGGCACCAAAAGGCAACCTAAATAGGATATGCGCTCTTGTTGTTTACATTGCTCTTCCAATAAGCTCGTATTTTGAAAAGTCTACGCTCGCCGCAATAGCTGACATATTAACATGTACAAACAAAAAAATCTAGATATTTATAACGAATGAAAAACTCGACTTGTGGATGTGATAATCCTATATTTCAGTTTATTACCTTTTGAAACCGCAGGGAAATTCACCATAAAATGGTTGCTTTTACGCTAGTGAAAATTACGACTTTAGTTTTCGTTTGGCTGTCGCAAATATTTTGACCGCATCGTGGTCCATCTTTCTAGGTAGAATTGTTACACGTGACTTTATATCTCTTAAATTTTTCCACAAGGCCTATATATCAGGAATTTATGACCTTAGATTGCAAATTAAAAACAACAAAAATGTACGTGCATCAGCTGAAATGGAAGAAGTGGTGTAGATGTCATAGTAAGCTCATCATAGCAGCCACAATCAATAATCAACGAGATGCATTCAACCCCCTCAGCCCATTGAAAACACTAGAAAGTCACGTTCAATTTGCACAGAACCAACAAGCCAATGCACCCTTAGTACGCATCCTCAGCTGCTCATTGAAACCCCAGATTTTACAACAGGCACTTCAACTCATTCAACTAAGACGCAATATCAGTCAATGTCACTGAAAGAAGTATCTGTTGCAAGCCCACTCACAGCTCTTAGTCCGGAGAGGGTACAATGACTTGCAGATAAAAAACGAAATTAAAAAAATAATTAAACAAGAAAAGAAACAAGCATATGACGTTATTCAGCGCATGACACGGGTACAACAAAGCGCTACAACACCATGGATACTCCTCTAAAAACGGCCCACTACACCAATTTTCTTAAATAGTGACAGTGAAGAATTGATGCTTCGTTTTTCGCGCCTATACGCTGGCGACGTCATTCTACCTCCGATGAAGAATACCCATGGCTACCGAGCACTTATAGAAGAAAAGCTTGCGAACGTAATCACAGCCAAGGAAGATGATAAATCTGCGGGCTCGACCAAATAGTCAATGAAAAACAAACACAAATATTCTATGCCCACCAACAACGGTCAAATGCCAAAATGATGGATAAAAAGTTTTCTGAATTATTTGCAGCCACTTTTCAAAACGAAGGGTGAGACACCTGAATTAATCAACTACTACGGAATTGCACTAATTAGCATCGTTTACAAAAAAAGCCTTTTGTAGAACCCTTATATCTCGTCGTAGGCCCAGATTTACCACACGAAATCATAAGAGGTCGATCTACGTCTGATGCCGTTATTCTTTTTTTAGAGGTAAGGAGCCGCCACGATAAAAAAAAGTCAATGACATATACCGCTTTTTCGATAGCAAAACTGCATTCAACCGCAGTTTTACCTATGGAAAGCCTTAGATTAGTGCCAAAAAAATCAACTGACAATCAACCTCGCCAAAACAAAAGGTGCTACAAGTTAGTTAAGGCGCATCGTGCGCCGCAAACGATCGGTGCATTATGATTAATGGAGTAAATATCAACTCGTCAATCACGCTCGCTGTCTGCAAATAACAGTGACGCCCGGCTGTTTGTTATCCAGCAGACAAATAGAAAAAATGCGTGGCAAGGCTATGACCGCGATCATGATTCTAGTGGAAGACGTTACCGATATAGAACACAAAATAACGCTAAGCTTAATTATAACAAAAATTGTACTTAATGTAAGTTATTGTTTTCACACAATTATATCTTATTTTGCAATATCAGATCTTAAAAATATAGATAAGACAAAAACTTGCTTCGTAAAACGTACAAAACGAATCGACGGCGCTTGCACTAGAATGAGTTCGCAAAAAATAGTAGACATTTTAATACGGGATACGATTTCTATGTTGAGGGGCCGACTCTTTGCAAGAATAGATAGCAATTGTCATCACAGAGAAACGCATCTATAATATGTTGAATAACATGGCATGATTACCAGCACTTTACATGCTTGAAAGTAAATCGGCGAGTGCTTATGTAAAAATTGTGAAGCGTGCAATTTTGGGAGTTATCACGTACTCAACTGCCCTTTTATCGAAACGTTCTTACTACAGTCAACTGTCACCGATATTGTTAGCCTACACAATTATATATAAGCACTTGTATAATACTACAAATGTAATATAACTATAATATGATGGTAAGTAAACTTGACACAATACTAATCTATAGTAAATTAGCATAGATTACTAAAAAAAAAAGTGCCGTCATATGTAAAGCCACAAATATTTCTTTATATAAATATTTATATATATACCTACTCTCTTGTTACAGGCTTGACACTTGACCCTTAGCTGACCACCGAACCCAGACATAATCAACAATTCCGTTATTGTTTTACAGCCCGCTAATCATGATCCTATCACTTTAAGATTACACGGGACATTCCGGACATTTTATCCTGCTTAGAACGGCTCACTATAGGTAATTAGGTGTAGATAACATTGCTGCTTATCTAGACGCGATCGATTGGTCCATGCTCTTCAAAAACTGCCAGGATGTTAATAAAATGTCAACAAAACTTTCCATTGCTGCAATTATTTTCTCAACTCGTTCATGCCGAGTTGAAATCTGAAAACAGGGCACTTATGAATTTGATGGCTTACAAAGTTTGTGTCGAACTTAGTATTCCCGTCTATAACCGTCGTAGCATAAAGCATCTCTTTCTTTATAAAAAGATTTGGCATATAAAAGGCTGTCTTGCCGTTAACCAAAGCCTAGCTCCCCGTCAAAAAACATTCTTCAGGTGCTTTCAAAAAAACTTTCTGGCGCTTCTTCTGACTGGACATACAACTACATAATATAAAGGCATCTGTATTATCACATAATGTTCGATGTATCATAATATATTACACATGCCTACACACGAGAAACAAAATGCTTTCCAACTGTTTTGCCTGCATAGATTTACGTAACTGTACAGTCAAGGGAGGTTGTAAATTCCGTCAAAATAAAAACATTTGAGTGGGATGGGGGTGCGGAAACGACTTGTTCAGAAGTGACAGTGAACTAACAAATGCTTGTTAAATCTATACGGCTAGTCGGATATCACTCCAAAAAATGTGCATTGCGAGAAAACGAGCTTTTCGATAGTAAACCGAACACATCGGCGTGATCGGAAGAAAATGCTGGTCTGTCTGAAGCAAAATAGACGTATTAAGAAGATTTCACAAAAAGTAATCATATGATGATCTCATTTGATGAGAGTCCACATAAGCGTCCACGTTAAATACCGCAGAACTTGCCAAACTTTAAACTTTAGAAGAGCATTTATTGTGAACAAACTTAGTAGTAAACCGTGGGCGGTTTATGGTTGCGTGAAGTATCTAAGATTTTCCGGTGGACTTTTAGGCGATCTCATAGATAACACTTAGGTGGCCCCAAAGAAAGCAGTCGAGATTTAGTAGTCGATCAGAATATATAAACATTCCGGTCGAGCTATCGTGGTGGCCAATCGGGCGGGCCCGCTTCGTCTAATGCATCGATCCTCGAAGGTAGCGCCACGGTGAGCCCGTACCGTTTTTGTGCTGGTGCTCCAGAGTGCAGGATATCCTCGAACGAATACTTGCTAAAACATTTACCAGCGGTTCTGGTAAAGTCCTGGTTAGAAATGTGGTACGGATCATACGCGGGTTCTCGTTGACGATTCCAATGAGAATTGTGTGCAGTAAGTACATATCAAGTTCAGCTGAGTACCAGATCATGGGGAGTTCCAAGCGTATTTAAAGAGGATTGGAAAAACGAATTCGGACATCTGCATTTTCCGCAACATGATAACCCGAGACACACCGGAACGCACGGTGTTCCGTGTGTTGGGCATAGAGAGTACCAGGCGGGCTGCTCGGAGATACTTTAGATCTAAAGGATGTTGTCGCACGCATGTTGGAGTCTCGAGAACAGTGGGACGACTTGCGCGCGTAATAACAGGGATCATGATGGCCAAGGAGGAGGCTGTACAACGGCGCGCCGCCGACTTCATTGTAAACGATGCGTTTGTTTGGCGAAGTTATTGGCGTGATGGTAGATGTGGTCTCGGCGGCGGTCGATCTAACGGATGGCGCCCAGATATGAGCTTTGTGAGGACCTGAGTTGAAAGAACATTTAATTTACAGAATTTTAAACAAGAACCGGTGCGGATAGTTACACGGTAGGCTGTGATAGTATTAGAGACCCCTCCCCCTCAACTGTGAGCAATATTAGTTTCACCTATAGGACCCGGTTACGGGGATGACAGGAGGTATGAGGGTTTTAGCAGGTAGTACAAAGGAGTTGGTAGTCATCGAGCTACCAGCCGGCGTGTAGTCCTGCACAGCGTGCCTAAAAGCATTTCCTCCTCCTGTATAAAAAAAAAACGTTCAGCTGAGTACATATCAAGTTCAGCTGTTTGGATAAAGGTTTAGAATTTTTCCGGCTTTTTTTTCGGAAATGATCCAGTTTTATGTGGGACTTATTTAATAACCAATTTTTGACATATTTATGATTTTACTGAACGTTGAACCGTTCAGGCCTAAGCTATTTATTTTAAGGTATAACTTATAACTACTACCCAACCAACTTACCTACTTATTAACCCAACCAAATAATTCGTTGAATTATACGTTATCGGTATTTGTTATTCAATTAAAGTATTGATCGTATGTTACACGTGACGACCATATATATATTATGCGAAGGCTGATGCAATTCAGTTTGTTGAAGGCAATCTCGACGTGTGGACCAAGCGAGAGGCAAAATGGCCAGACAACAAAAACATGAGGTCATCTGTGAAAACAGTTTGAATTTATTAGAATGAAATGAGTAGCGTGAAGAATATGAAATTTAAGCAGTGGGATCGATCTAATGGCTATTGCGCGTACAGCCCCGTACTAAATATGGGAATTTTTTTCTGCATGCATTACTCACTCTATGATTATATCCGGGAATATTTTAGTCGAACGCATTTGCTTCTCTGCGGAAATGTATCTGCGTTGGGTGAAAGATTTAGGGAATGATCTATATATATACTATTTACGTCTTGTCAAAAACGTTTTCACTTTGTCACTGTTGAACGCTTTGTTTATTTAGTGAGTGCTCAAAAGAATCAATAAAAAAATGTATATATTAAGTGAGAGAGGAACAAAGTATACCCACTGCTCTTGGTACCAGACGACTTCACATGCAAATACGGCGATATTCTTGCGTTTCGTTGCCGACATATATTACTATTATTTATTATTTTAACTTACACTATCGGCGTCCGGATCGAAACAACCTGACTTCTATTTACGTCTGGTCAAAAAAGTTTTCACTTTGTCACTGTTGAACGCTTTGTTTATTTAGTGAGTGCTCAATAGAATCGATAAAAAATATATATTAAGTGAGAGAGGAACAAAGTATACCAATTGCTTTTGGTACCAGACGACTTCACATGCAAATACGGCGATATTCTTGCGTTTTGTTGCCGACAAATATTACTATTATTATTATTATTATTGTTATAACTTACACTATCGGCGTCCGAATCGAAACAACCTGACTTCTAACTATGTATCCTCTAGTTTAGATTTCATAATTAGATCAGCGCGGCCGTTCAATCATTATTGCTGCCCTTCTGATCTGAACAACTAACACTTATAAAAAATACTTGGTGGGCTGACTCTCAGCCAAGATTTAACGTCCATGGGACTGCTTTTCGCATTGCTTCATAGACGGACCCCCATAAATACAAATGTGCAACGGTGGGGCTCGAACCCGCGCACCTATGTGTCTCCTCCGGTTGCGAGGCGCAGGCGGAATGCACCCACCACGCCACCGGGCTCGACTGAACAACTAACACTTAGAAGCTTTGTTTATTCTTTGTCTTACTTCGTTCCTATTCTGACTTTGCGTTGGCTCAGCCCTCGCAGTCTGTCCGTCCGTCTATGGCGTCGTCGGGTTCCTGAAAGAACATCTTATATTACCTTCTCTCACCGGCGTGACAATAGGCTGTGTGCGGGAAGGAGGATAAGGTTGTTGTTGTTGTTGTTGTCGTTGTCGTCATTGTTTGTCTGTCCCCGTCGGCTGTCGAGCCTAGCCAGAAACATTTTGTAATGAGGTTGACTTTCATTCTAGACCATCCTCCGTGCCGTATGGACTGGAATGACCGTAATACGTATCTATCTTTCTACGAGCCATCTAGGACTGGACTCGTTTTGACCTATCTACGGCGTGACTTCGCAACAGTTCGTGGCGCAGCAGTACCGGTACCATCAGCAGCAGCAGCAAGGCCGCATACAGCAACATTTTAGCGGCATTGCGGCCGTCGGGCGTGTTCGGTGCCACAAATAAAGCCAACTGAACTTTCGTTAATACAGCAGCACTAGAGCAGCAGAATGCACACCTTTTATAAACTTTTTGGGCTAACCCTCAGCCAACATTTAACGTGCACGGGTTAGCTTTCGCATTTCTTTGTAAGACAGACCTCTACATCAATACAAATGTGCAAAGGGTGGCGATCGAACCCGTGAGTCACCTATGTGTGTCTCCATTCCGGTCGCGACCGGCGTGGCGCCTCCGGTCGAATGCACCACGCCGCCGAGCGCGACAGAATCCACACCTAACTTTCTGGGCTGACTCTCAGCCAAGATTTAACGTCCATGGGACGCATGCTTTTCGTGTTGCTTCATAGACGGAGAACCCCCATAAATACAAATGTGGGGCAACGATGGGGCTCGAACCCGCGCACCTGCTATGCTGTGTCTCCTCCTCCGGTTGCGAGGCGCAGTCGAATGCACTACCACCCACCACGCCGCTACCGGGCCCTCGACACACCTAACAAGAAGGAATCGACGACCGCTCGCCGCCCGCAATAATAAGCCACAACCACACAAGCGAAAAGAAGGACACCGCGCGCGCTCGGTCGGAGTAGTCCGACATGTGTTCCGCGGTATAGCAGCGGCGCGGCCACCGTCGACGTTCCGCGCATTAACACTGCAGTAGTTCGTTTCGTTCCGTTAATGTGTATTTTTTTTGCCTGTGACTCTATTTGCGAGTGTGTTACTCACTGGCTGTAGTAGTAGTAGTAGTAGTAGTAGTTGTAGTAGTAATAGTGGTGGTGGTGGTGGACAAGTACTGTTGATGGTGGTGGCTGTGGTGGCAGTACAGTTGATGATGGTA
The DNA here is from genome assembly GCA_003439945.1 of Dermanyssus gallinae. Classification (NCBI taxonomy): domain Eukaryota; kingdom Metazoa; phylum Arthropoda; class Arachnida; order Mesostigmata; family Dermanyssidae; genus Dermanyssus; species Dermanyssus gallinae. The sequence goes on along the minus strand of QVRM01004416.1, from coordinate 415,803 downwards.
TCGTTAGTGCGGTGCGGTAGGCGATGATGATGATGATGATGACGACGAGGATGATGGTGGTTGTGGTGAACGAGAGAAGTAGTAGAAATACGAGAACAACTCGTAGCTAGTTTGGTTGTTTGTAGGGAAGTCTCCATTGTCGCCGTCGTCGTTGTCAAAGTTTGAGCGTGAATGCGTGCCTGCGTGTACCTGATCATATTTGGTTTCGTTCCTGCTAAGTACTGCCGCCGCGCCCTCCCCCAGCTGGGTCAATTATAACGTGTTATTATTATTATTATTATTATTATTACTACTGCTACTACTACTACTACCTACTATTACCGGAAGTGTAATATTGTCATAAAATACATCGAGAAGACCGTGTGCAATCGTGATTTCGTTGTGCTGCTGCTGCTGGTGGTGGTGGTGGTGAGATTGATTGAAAGATTTGAGCCTGAGGTGGACTGCGACTCCTGGAAAAAGACGGTTGTCGACTCCTGAAACTGGAACTGAAAGACGGTTGGTTGGTTGGTTGGTTGGTTGTCTGGCGATTGGTGCTCTCGCTTCTCCAATTGTGGCCCACATGAACTCGACTGCGGCCCGATTAGAAGAACAACCAACAATAGCAAGAACAGCAACAACTGTGAACGAGCCAGTGAGAAAAAGAACAACTCTCGTTGTTGGTCGAGCTTCGTTCGAACAGACGAAAAGAAAAGATTCTCGTTGAAAACTCTGTTCAACGTCGTCAATCTGGTCGTTCATGCTGTTCATGGTTCGTGGCGGTGTGGCAGCGTTCAATTCGATCACCTACTTACTCACTTAAATACTTATTCACGTACATACATTCTCTACTGGGTCGTTGCGTCGACTTTCTTGCTCCTTCCCGTCGCCGTCGTATGTTCTGTGCTTTCTCTTTCCGCTTTCGTAGAAGACATACGTTCCGTTCTCTTCGTTCCCTTTGTTTCTCGCTTGGAGAACAACAAGGTTCGATAGTTCATAGGTCGCTCGCTCGATTGCGTTGCATTGTACGTATATATCGGACGTAAACTAGCAAACTAGCGAAATATCTTCTAGCATCGAATAAGCTGCGAGCTCTACTGTCTCGTTTCGGTCTTTGCCTCGCCCCATTTATCCTCTGTCCGCCCCTATCTATATCTTCTCTTTTTTCTCTCTCTCTCTCTCTCTCCCCACGCTCGCGTCGAATTGAACTATGAAGGCCGCAGCGAACATGCCCCCGACGGCCCCCGAGCCATGTCCCGAGACGCAGAGCCGGCTCGAGGATCTGTTCAGCAAGCTCGACGTCGACGGCGACGGCCGCATCGACGTCAAAGACCTCACGACCGGCCTGCAGAAGCTCGGCCTGCCGCATTCGACCGACAATGCGCGCAAGTTCATCGAGTCGTCGGACCTGACGCGCGACGGAGTCGTCGACTTCCAGGAGTTCGCGCAGTACGTCCTCGAACACGAGAGGAACCTCAAGCTTGTCTTCAATCGCATCGACGAAAACGCCGACGGCCACATCGATGAAACGGTTCGTTGATGGCGATGATGGTGACGATAGTTGTAGTAGTAGTAGTAGTTGTAGCTGCTGTTGCTGCTGCTGCTGCTACGCGCGTTCTTTTTTCTAACGTTCTAGCTTATAGCTTCTTTACCGTTGTCGTCGTCGTTTTACACTTGATCGCCTTTTTATTCTTGTTTTATTACTAAGTAAAGTTTTCGGGCTGTTGTCCCTCAGCCAAGATTTAACACGTCCACGAAACTGTTTTTCACATTGCTTCATAGACGGAGGACCCCATAAACAATACAAATGTGGGGCAACGGTGGGGCTCCAACCCGCGCACCTGCTATGTGTCTCCTCCGGCGCAGACTTAAGCCACCACGCCACCGGGCTCGACTCTTGTTTTATTACTACGGGTGTTAGTTTGTTTGATAATGATGGTTTGCTTGCTTTTGAACACCACGCGCCCGTGTAGCAGTCAACATCGTTGTTCTTTCTCCTGGTCACAGTTGCCGCTGCTGCCGCGGGTGCGCCGGTGCCGCTGAATCGAGGTTAAGCCACCACATGCGTTGCGCTGACATCAATCGCCTGCCTGACTGAATAAACGTTATCTCACCTAGTCTCTCTCGCTCTCTCTCTATCTATCTATCTGACTATTTACAGGAACTTTTATACAAACAGGCAGACACATTTACACACGCGATCAATTCCCATGTTTCCACGGCCGCTCACTAAATAGCAAACAGTTGCCGGTGTTGTTGCTGCTGCTGTTGTTGTTGTCAATGTTGGTATTGTTGTCGGTGGCGTTGCTGCTGTTGTTGTGGTTGTTGTTGTTGTTGTTGTTGTTGTCAATGTTGCCATTGTTGCCGGTGTTGTTGTCAATGTTGCTATTGTTGTCGGTGGTGTAATTGTTGTTGTCGCCGCCGCCGCCGCAGCCATTAGTGTTGTGTGGTAGGTAACGCATGAATGGTTCGATAGAAGCGGCACGCTACCATTAGTAATATTGCCTCTAGCGAGTTTATTACTATCGAGCCATTTGAGTTTGCTTCAATATCTCCCTCTCCCTCGTATGTGTTGTCTCTTCCGCGTCTCCCTCCATGTGTGTTGTTTTCGATCGCTTCCTGGCTGCTTGCTTTTCAATAGCCGCTGCTCCTGAGATGAACTACTGACTGACTAATGGCCGACGCTTAGACACGTCGTTAATTCTACGACTTCCCCGGCTAAATCTCCTTCCTTTGCTTGCTTCGCCACCGCTCTTCCCAGCAGCGTGTTGATCTCAAGCCGTCTCACTTGAGCTCACATGTTACCCACGTGTCCACTCGGAATGCTGTTCAACTGGGGAAACTCTAGATACCTCATCGAGGCATCGAGGGCCGGCCCTCGATGATCAAAAACGATGAAGGTGCTTTGGGCTCACGGCGATTTCAAGGCGCCCGTGCTCGCATCGTAGAAAACACACAATGGTCTAGACAGATTGAAAACAATTTCCCTTACAAATGTTACCCCCCTGCTTCGGCTGTTTCCACTGTGGCTTCCTCTGCGAAATCGATTGCATCGACGACATCGATATCGATCTTGAGTTTGTTGTTCGAAAATTGCGCATACGCATGTCACGCCAGCATCAGTGCCATTTATTGTCAGGTGGAATAGAGCTATTTTTTTATAGCCCTATATCTGCTAATTACGGATACGCATGAGAGAAGCGACACTTAGCTGTCAATAATCCTCGCGCGATCCGTTTCGATGTCAGTACTAAGAAGTAGCAGGAACTTATTAGGAGAACCTAAAACGTACCGCCAGAAGGAGTACATGATCCGGTGTCTGGGTCTCTCGTCTGAAGAGATCACGGCCATCACGTGTTGAAACTCGTGCGAAGTGCGAGCATTTCTTTGCCTAAGGTTCTCGTTCGACTGCGTTGCATGTGGGTGAGAGGTCGGCTTGTACAAAAACTGCGCTATGGTCATACTAACGAGAATGCCGATAAATTCGGATTGGCGCTGCATCCGCTGCTCTCAGTTGCTGGCATATTTTGGCCGGCGTTGAACATACATATATATATATATACTCCAGGTAATGATTCATACCATTACTAAAGATGATGCATGCACTCATATTCGTGCTTTTATCGCTTACCACTGTAAGGAGTTTTCCTGTCTTATACAAACAGCGAGATTGATCGACGCGCTAAAATGCTACGTCCGAGCCTTTATCGGTCACATTCATCTGTTTTTTGCGCAGAAATATCGATTTGGATTCTGACTCATATATATATATATATATATATATATATATATGTCAGAAGAGTCGCGCACTCCAAATATATATTTCTAAACTGTATTATTTACTGTAGTTATTTTAAGTTAAATATGAAATAGCTACTTAAAATGTGAAATACAGTTACATTAACGTCGTCAATACTGTATTTCTGTTTCACTAACTATGTGCAGTAACGGTGCTTTGCTTAAGGCGGTCCGTTTAATGTAGAAACAATTTAATTATTCCTCGCCGGTTGCCAGGGAGTTCACCGGCTGTCAGTTCGTTTAGTCCTGTGCGCTTCGATTCGGCTAGAAAGTTGGGCGGTGTTCAAAGGGCATATTAGACCAGTTGCGTTCCACGATGCTGCAGCAAGTTGATGGTTTTCGCATAATAATAGGTCTCTGTTCATGAAACCTTTTTTTTAGCAAAAAACAAATTTGCCTATTATCCTATTCTATAGCAAGTGAAGATATTTTATTCAAAGTAACGGCTAGCTATACATTGTGCCCATCTTTTGGCAACGTGTATCCGGCAATTCTTCTTCGCCGAATACACGTTGCCGCTGGCGAATAAGCCGGGTGGGAAAACGTTCCCCACTGAAAATGTTTTATAAGTAATTTCACCGACTCCGTTTTGTGTGGTGACACGCTGTCGTGGAGCAAAATTATTTGTTGTGCCATTTTTTTTTAATGATGGTCGTTTTTCGAACATTGCATGGTTTAAATCGATTATTTGCTGTCTATAGCGAGCAGCCTCGACAATTTCACCAGGTTTTAGCAGCGCATAATAGGCAACACCTTTTTGATCCCATCAAACACAGAACATTATCTTATTTCCGAAGCGATTCCGCCTCGCAGTCGATAAAATTGCTGTGCCAGGACCTAACCATGATTTCTGGCCCTTGGGATTGCAGAGGAAAATGTACTTTTCATCTCCGATTACGTTTCGATGCAAGAGTGACTTCTGCCCGATCTTAGAGAGCAAAATCTCACAAGTGGTTTGTGTTCAATCAAGCTTCTGCAAACGATTGCTTGGCACATGTTTAGATGAGCAGTGAGCGCTTCTTGCGTTTGCGTGTCATCTACGTCCAGCAAAGCTTGCAATTCGGTGTCCTGCAATTTTTTTGGCAGTTTTCCGCGTACTTCGTCGTTCAGTTCGAAATTGCCACTGATGAACTTCTTTAATCACTCAAAACACTGTGCCGAGTGCATTCTCCCCCTGAGCTTCGGCAAGCACTTCATGCGCTTCGATCGCAGATTTTTTCAAATGATAACGGCAAATGAGCGTTTCCCGCAAATTGGTCATTTTTGACACAAAATCCGACATGGTTAACGCTCTCGGAAATTTGGTAGGAATAACGAAAGTGAGGCTTTGCTAGTGTGGAACAATCCAGCCAGACAGAGCTGCGTCATTGCCGCAATTGGCTGCTAACCGTCCCTCTGTCCACGAAATCCGGTTTCATATGCATATATCTGGTATAACGTTCCACCCAGTTTCGTTTGCACATATTGGGACATTTGGCGAGTTTTGAATCCATCGTACACAGAAATTATCTTGAAAAACTTTGCCGTGGATTAAATAACCTGGTTCCAAGATGTCTCTCGGCATAATGTTCCGGTCATGTTGGGTGTCGATGAATCATTTAGTCTCTTCAAAGCTGATTTACCTGGAGTGTCATAAGTATGAATAAGGAAACTGTAACTTTGAGTTCCTAACTAACGTAGTATTTTGGCGCTAATATAATACATTGGAGGAACAAAGGTTGAATTTGTTGAGGTTTCTAGATCACGTTAGGTCTCTGGAAAACTTTGTCCTAAAATAATTTTAATAAATAAAATATTCTAAGATTATGAAACGTTGTATTTAAATCAATTTCTATGTTATGCCCAACATTGTGTTGATTTTGGCACGCTTTTGTGTTATGAATGTGAAAAGCCGTTTTGTCTTCAAACCTAGAGATACTATTTGAAACCTTCTAAACCCTTGCCTTTATCTATTCATTTAACTTTCGACCTTATTGGGGGCACCGTCTTATTAATCACTTCCTTCGCCACACATGTGCTGCATCCCCTGATTTGTTTTATCGAGTAATCATTTGTTAACGGGTAAATATATATACTGTACCTTCACGGACCATTATGATGTATTAATGCGTATTTGTATATGGTTATGCGTGATAGCGCCGTCCGCGTTTCTGTTTGTCTAGTCAACTGGTGAAGATAACTGTTGTTATTATTTGTAGCACTTCAAGCCAAGCCTAGGATAACCGACCTGTATTGTTTACTCATGTCGAGCACTGAATTGAGTTAGGGAGGGTTTCATTAAAACTCTAGATTTTAATTTCCTGATTTTCGTTTGTCGCTTACAGCCCACTGGTTTCTGTCGTCACTTTTTAGAAACAAAAACTGGCTTTAGTAGTATTAGTTTTTCGACGACGAAAAACAGGTCATCAACTAACATATTGGATGGCCAAAAGAAAAAAACAAAACAAGACAATATAGTTGAGTTATGAAGAGCTTAAATATCAATTATTAATTAGGTTTGTACTTTGTAATCAAATTTTTAAAGATGGCATGGCAGCCTAACATCCTCATTAGGGTTTTACATAGGGTATCACATCGTGTAGTGAGAAACAGCGAGTCGGTACGAGCGGAGATCCTTCTCTATGCTGCTGGCTTCGTTTGGGACCAGAAAATGGAGTCCGAGTTCAATGCAGAGATTGGCACGATTGGAAACAATTGTGGGGGACGTTGGTTGAAATGACATACGTATTATTTATTTCGCAATAACTTTGCATTTCAACATAGTACATAATTACAATACAGTCGTCATTATATACAATTTGAACACTTCAGCGACCATCCCACCGGGCGAGAGAGTGCAAAGACCGCCGATGCGTCTGGAAGCTCGCTGCGTGGTATTTAACGCATATCTGCGAGCAGAACCGGCAACGACATTGGTCGTCAACTTGGTGAAATCCTTGAGTCGAACACACCAAGTGATTATAGCCATGTACAATGTACCTTGTGTACACGTGCCGGCTAGTGCACGCCATTCCATCCCAAAGCTCCCTGGTGAGGTACATATTCAACTGCGCTACCTCTCGTTGGTTGAAACTAACATCAATGAGACCTACGCCATGAAATTTCGAAAAACAACCCGACTGGCAATGCATGGTGAGTTGCACATCGCGTCTCTGGAGTAGGTGAAACATTTTCCATACTTCGGGTACTATGTGTCCTCATTCGGCCAATCATTAACGGTTAGATAATAATTTGATATTGAAGAGTTAGGCGGCTGGAAAGCCTACTTAAAACAAATAATTTGTGTGCGCTGGTCAAAGGCATAACGGGAGAATTGGCTTCTAAGTTAGCTTTTCGTGTGACTTACTAGCCGTAGTCGGTCCACCGTGTCCATAACTACAAAACTACCATTGCCAAAGTATCTCGTGTGCAACATTGTGCAATTCTGCAAGCGCCTTCTTGGAATTTGCTGCTCAAAGTGTGGTTGTAAAACGGTCGAACTTCCGATCACTGGCAGAACGTCCTGCTATTAGCTACACCAAAGGGCAGAGAAAATTCACCAATGTCAAGTTCGCGGTTTAGAAGAGAGCCCTCTTCGAATATACGATCGTCCAAAACCGCCTAGTTTACTTGCTTGCCGAAACATCGCTGTTTGGCAAGGGCCGACGACTTCAATTTTACCTGCCTAAAACTTCGGCCTACACAGCTTTTATTTGCCAATATAGAGAGAAGGTGACCGAGGTGGACCCCAACGTTTCTGGGGCATTGACACTTAAGGCCTCGAAAGGTTCGAGTCACACGAATCGGGACGTTGTAACTCGTTACGCGGCACATGGTTTCATCGTGAAGTGCAGAACAGTGGATTTTCATGATCCCAATAAACTATGCATCTGTGACAGATGTGGAGAACCGTGCAAGGGATATCATGCTGGCAACTGTTTGAGGATATCCTCACTAAGCAGCAGAATATGATTGTTCTTTTTATTTATCTATGATTGATTGATACATAACAAATGTGATTTATAAACGAAGTATAGTGAATTCACCTAACAAAGGACAGCGTGCCCAATAAATTCACAGCATTTTGTTGATAAAGACACTTAATTCATCTGGAGAGAGTGCACAAATAGGAATGTTCATTAACGAAACAACAACAGGCATATAATGGACTATTAATACACTGGTGAGGGCTATCTAGGCAACATTACTAGAAATAGTTAGTTGGTTGTTCAGTTCATTTTGAGTCTTGCGATTGTCTAGCCCCTACGACGAGCTACGAGAACTGTTACTTGCCCGGTTAGACGTTAAACAGGTTTTTTGCTAGTTGCAGTTAGAATTGTTTGAGGTGCTGACTTGCGTGTTTTCGACTGCACTTTGCCGGCGTCCACAGGAAATCATGTCATCGTTTCAAAAACTGGGTATTCATATCGACCAGGGGGAAGCCCATCGCCTACTTCGAAGGATGGACAAGGATGGTTCGCTAACGATCAGCTTTGAGGAATGGCGCGACTATCTTCTGTTCCATCCGACGATCGACCTGCACGAGATCATTTCACACTGGAGACACCACTCGATCATGCTCGATGTCGGTACGTTTCAGCGCTAACATCACAACGCATTTCACCCTCTTCCACCTAGCTTCGTCCTAACATGACAACAACCAAAACATTAAGACAGGTACATAACTCACCTTTATATACAATGCAACTAGGTAGTTGCGTGCAGTCACGCACACCTGTGGATACATGCATATGTATGGACAATCGTAAGCATAGTACTCATTTTGTTATTTAGTCGAAACAAGAACATGCGACAACATGCTGGTGGTTCCCTGATTATCCAAAGGGTCCACGGTCCGTTCGACAACATCCTGTTAAAAAATAAAAAATCGGATACAGATCGTATCATCAATTTCAAGCTTAGGCGTAGAATATCCTTTCTTTGGGACCGATAATTTTTAGGGATTTGGTTAGCAATTAGAGTATCCCCTACAAAAGCTGTCGAAGCATTTTTACTGGTCCGTTTGATCAATCACAGAATCCTATCTGATAATAATGAAGCCGATATTTTGGTTTCTGCCCCTGTAGTTTTGGTACCGTTTTGGATTTTTTTCAATAAAACACTATCAAGTGTTAACCAGTAATAATAACCATCGACCGGTCTTCATTTCATTGACTGAGTTGTCTTGCACGGGGGTATCAAAGACCTCATCGTTGATTCTAGAAACAGATGTGAAAAAAAAAACAAAGTGAGCTCGTGTTGGTAAAGTGACGGATGTATATATTCATACATAGTAAACTGGAACTGTTTTATCATTGAGTAAGTGACTTGAATAAATCAAGGCCGTCGTTATGATAATACTAAAAATGTATATCTGCGTAGAACGTAGGTACTATAAATTCTACTACTAGTGATTACTAGACGCGCTTTAAACGTCGAGAGAGAAAAGAAGGCGACTCCTTGTTGATGTCGTTCAAGGCGAAGGCTCTAGAATGAATGATTGATTGCCAATGCATTCGTTTTGTTTTTCTGCAGAAAGAGCGCAGATTAGAGCAAGAACAATTAGCAGGAAGGACCATAAATATATTGACAATCGCAGTGTTTTTGTCTTCGATTGGTCGATCAACTTAATATATGGCCGTTTTCGCAATCAGGGTAGCAAAAGGGATTTGCGTTATTTAGACTCGATGTGGACTGCTCTGACTGAAGTTCTGGGATCGTTGTCTGAACATGAGCTCGTGAGGAAATTGTCTTTTATGACGAGGCCGGCTTTGCGGACAATTCTTGATGCTCGTCAGTTTCAACTTATTCGAGTGGTTTTGCGTTAGGAATAGATGCCAATCTAACACGTTTGTACGGCATATATATATATATATATATATATATATATATATTCTAAATAAGTCCATAATGCTCACATTATACCAGTTGGCGCTTTACATTGTATTGCAGCAGCCATTTTGTAAAAATGTATAGACTAAATGAGGGGAAAAGCATGCAGCTGCTGCTGAACTTGAAACGGATGTGCTTTCTAGGTCGTTAACTAAGCTTATAGGTCAAGCTGCACATTTTATCTATTGTAAAATGACTGTGCAACGAAACATTAAATGCCGAATTTAACATCGGGCCGGCGGGCAGCAAACTGGGAACCGCCACGATAACGGCGCTAGGTTAATCACTTATTCTTATAATTATAAATTTAGCTTTTATGCACTTCGATACGAGTTTTTCCTTTTTGTAGTACGACTACTGTGTCTGCATGAACCCCGAAATGCCCGTACGCAGGCCCATAGATACTTGAACCGTATGCAGCTCAGCAAAAGAATAGTAGTTCCGATAGAAAAGCGTTGTAGTTAACGGTTTGCGCAGGTGCTGCTATGGAGTCCATGTGACAAGCAGCGACACTGGGCCATGTGACTCTCTATCTCTCTCCGCGTGGTGGCAAGAGGCAATAGAAGCCTCTTCCGCAAAATGAGCTTCACGCTTTATGAGGATTCATGTAAAAATAACATTCTTAAAGTAATTTATATCGTACAACATATGATTAATGGGATGATAATGTAATTAACCGTCTTACATTATCTGACTGGTAAAGTTTGATAACTTAGTAAAGAAGATGTCGAGCCCGGTGGCGTGGTGGCATGCGTCTGCGCCTCGCGACCGGAGGAGACACGTAGGTGCGCGGGTTCGAGCCCCACCGTTGTCCCACATTTGTATTTATGGGGGTCCTCCGTCTATGAAGCAATGCGAAAAGCAGTCCCATGGACGTTAAATCTTGGCTGAGAGTCAGTCCCGAAAGGATTTTTTCCCGAACGTTAGTAAAGAAGATGGTGAGTAAATAGAGAAAGAGAGAGATAGAGATCGGGCAGGAGTTGGAGACGACGATCTATGATTACAGGCAATTCGAGTAAGTTGGCTATGTGATACTCGGCTGGTGCCGCACTGTGACTGGCGTTGATTAAGGCTTTATCGTCTAATGGCTGACGACTCGCAAGTCACACACAATCTGGACACAAATATTGAGTAGAGTCACTACTGAATGCGTCTGTTGTGAGAATGATAAAATCATCCGTTTTCTTGTGATGTTGTGTGGGTTATTTATTGATATTCATCATGGAAATAAGCACATATGACGGCATGGCCATTCATGGCCCGTTTGAGTACTATTTAAGTCTTTACTAATCGAGGGTAATTTGTAGAGAAAATGAAAATCGCCGGAATGCCAGCCATCTCTGTTTACCCGATCCTGTCAGCTAATAATAGCCAGTATGTATCTCTTTTAGCCTAGAGATTCCTATCCGCTTTACACGCTGCTCGCTTAACTGGTGAATGGCTGTTTAGTTGGTTGTGATGCAATTTTTTTATGTAAGGAGGTTTTACTAGATTTTTGCGGCCCTACTGGACGACTATCGCAAACAGCGTTGTTCTTTAATAATAGCTTTTTGATGAGAGCACTGGCCAGTTCTTCCGACTGTACAGCATGTGTAGTATTTAATTAAAATCAGCAAATTGTAGGCAAAACCCCACTGCCGTCGCCAGTAATTATTTTCTAGAAAAAAAATAAGCAAGTAATATCTGTTTGCTTATGCTGTAGATATGGAGAACGTTAAAACCGTGACAAGTAATAATAATACATTTGGTTCTAACTAGAATAAGACTATAAATTATTTTTAATTGGGCGATTCTGCTGATGTCGTTTAGGGGTGATCTGAAGAATCGATCGATCGATCGAGAGAGAGAGAGGAGATTGTCACGCTGCCAACTTTCGGTGTGCTTCTCGGCTGTTTAGTGCAATTGTCCATAGCAGTTGTTCTACTTAATATTTCTGCGGCACGTTCTGTCCTTGTGACCGTCTGGCGACGCTCTTCATTTCTATTATTTCTGCTGCTGCTGCTGTTATCGTCGTTCGGTATGGTGTTTTTTTTATTGGCGTTTTACTGGCGTCTGCCAGAGGGTAGATGATGACAGTAATTGTTGGGGGGGGGGGGGGGGGGCGTTGTTGAACGTTGATGATTGAGGGTCAAGGTGGTTCGGCTCTTTACTCCACCACGACTATGAGCGAAGCATGACGGATAACGATCGGCAACATCGGTCAACAACCACACGTTCTTGAAGTCACGCTCTTGACGACCATCTAACTAAGTGCTAGTTGGCGCACCTTCACTTCGAACATAAGCGACCACGACCACCACTATCCGTGCCCAACAGGCACGTCACAGAGTTGGCATCCTATATGGTCGTGGACGTAGTCGAAGTAGAGTGCAGCTCAAGTGTAAATCAGTGCCAGGAAAGTTTTCGGCCTGACCCTCAGCCAAGATTCAACGGAAACACGGAACTGCTTTTCACATTGCTTCATAGACGGACGGACCCCCATAAATACAAATCGGTGCAACGGTGGGGCTCGAATCCGCGCACCTGCTATGTGTCTCTTCCGGTTGCGAGGCGCAGACTTAATCCACCACGCCACCGGGCTCGACAGCAATCAGAGAAACGAAGTATAAGACGAAAGTAGTTCTTCTGATGGAACTGGTGTCTGTAACACAACATTCAATTAACTCAATCAATTAAGAAAAAAGTGTAAGCAGCCGAGGTATATGGCACCTACCTACCTCTTTGTCGTTTCCCATACACAACATAGTCTAGCAGCAGAAGAAGAGTAACACTAATCGTGGCGGCTGCACGGTTTCTAACTACTGTATCGGTCCTAACTGAAACAGTCTTACAATCACGGTGGTGGTGATGGTGATGATGATGCCGATTATGGTGATTAGCGTGTTGCTCTTGTCACAGTATTGCTATACCATACATCGATATATGATAGTTTAATTAAAATATAATTATAAACAGTTGTATTTGATACGAAATTATTGCTTGCTGAGATTGTCGCTGTTGCCGTGACCCTCCTTGTTGTCATCGTTGTTGCTGTTGTTATTGCTGTTGTCGTCTTGTTATTATGATTGTGTTGTTGTTTTGTTGTTGTGGCGATTGTTATTGTTTTTGTCATTGCTTAGTTTTTAGTGTTTTGGCCTTGGCCGCTCCATCGCGGTTGTATCGGCTGTTGTTGTTGTTCTTATGATTGTTGTGTCGGTATGGGTGTCGGTCTTGCTGGCACCACTAGTAATGGAACACTTTGGACGTATTTATTGCTAGGTGTGTATCACTGCGGCAATATCTATCTGAGTGAGTATAGTTGCCGCTGCCGCAAGCAGGGCGTCATCGTCGTCGTTAAATCGCTCGAATGAGGAGAGATGCGCGCTGCTCGAGATGAACCTGCGTGTGAGTGTGTGTGCCTATGTGTCTGTAGATAGATGCGTGCGCGCTGGAGCGTGGGCTTGGTAAGCCGATCTCGTCAAAGGAGGCAGAGGGCAAATCGTCGGGTGACCGACTTCCTGAGCGGCTAATGAGCTACTGAGCGTTATGGCTCATGGCATCAACATGTTGCGTATGTTCGCGCCATGTTGTCGTCTACGCTACGAGTTTACGTTGTCTACTACGAGAGTAGGAAGGGTTTCTGGAAGCGCAAGCGACGTTCATCTCGAGGAGTGGGTTGAGAAGCGTGTACGCCATTGTTGTGTCGTATTTTGCATCCGCTGACTTGCATCAGGCGACGACGAAGCTATAATATGGAGCTCCCTGTTTTTGTTTTCTAGCCAGGGTCGTAAAGTTCTAAACAAAATTCAAGCGTTTTTTATTTACAGTTCGATCACAAGGTCTTGTTCGAAATTTTGTTTTACTAACATTTCATAAAATCCTTCTTGTAACTCTGAGGCCATTAGGTCATTTAGCGAGATGTTTGAATGAGTTAATTTATTATCTACATTCAGATTTGAAAATATTAGTAAATGTGCTTTCTCATGTTGCTCATTGACCTGATATGTTTAACAGAACCTTGGTGGAACAGATGCAGAAACAGGAAAGTTATTTTATGTTTGCATATTGTCGCAGCTAAATGGGGTATTGTAGCTCCGATGCAATATGATATCATGTTTAATGCGGGTGCATACAATGTTACCTGTTTGGAAAAGCGCTTTGTTGTGTGAAATATTTGGTATAATTTTCTGTGCGTTAGATACGTTCACTTATATGTCATCCTCTCGCCGACACGACGTAACGGGACGAATTAATGTCAGTCGTAACGGGGCCTAGAAAATTATTTATTTATAGGCCTATTTAAAATTACTATTTTTTTTTATAACCAGAGCCCGAAGTGCCATTACGAATCAGTTAGGTAGTTCTCGGCCCCACACATTTGTACACTGTTGCAGCTGGCGGTTTGTCTCCATTTGCCATGAAGAATGTTACCACAACTGACGAGTCAGTTGTGGTAACAATGCTATATATATATATACGCCGCGCTACACCAGCACCACCTAAGGATTCGTAAATGAATGTGGAATAGATCACCTCCTCCTATGACTTCTCGTGTTTTGTCGTCGTTTACCTGCAACGAACGCAGGTCGCCTTTTTTCTGAGCCGCTGCCGATGGCCGAAGCAGACAGCCGCGATGTCGGTTACCTGGCACGTTGAACAGGGGATGTTTGACCAGGGGTGGGTGCGGTTGGGTGGCGAGGGGAGTGCTGCAGCACGCGCTATCGTGACAGGACAGCACAGTTGTAGTTGTGAGCCGGTCGATCGGTGTCGTCAGAAGTTCGTTGTTGTGCTTTGCTGGCTCACCCGTTCGCTATCTCTGCGCCGCTGTCTTTCTGTCTGCGTGTGTATCTATCTATCTATCTTTCGATCAATCGGCCTATCTCTGTCCGTCGGGGGTAATAACGAAGAACCTCCGGAATCGTGCCGCTTCGGCGGTAGCGTTACCGGTGTTGTCGTCGTTGCAAATCGGCCGTCAATGTTGAACGCTAGTAGGGGTGGCAGCGCGGGCCAGCAGTATCACCACGACCACCTCCAAAACAACAACCCCAACAACAAAATCAACAAAACCGACACAGAGGAAGACCACAACAATGGCCACAACGATGATGAAAACGAATCTAAGAAGAAAAAGAAAAAGAAAAGGACGTCGTCGACGACGACGACGACGACGGGCCAATCGGCTAAGCGTATGTCTTCATATTGCGTGATGGAGTTCGGCCTCGAGCCAAGGTTTGATCACGAATGGGGCACTACGATGGAGACAGGCGCCGTCGCTCGATGCAGTAGGTGCAATGCTGGTATTGTTTCTTGAGTCTTGTTTATTTCCGTTAGCGTCTATATTATTACTCTCCGGCTATATGTAGCTTGCAGTCATCTTCTTTATCGTCGTTCCGATCTGCCTGTCTAGCGTTTGTTTAGCATTTTAAATGTCCTCAGTTTGCTGTTTCTCTTTCTCTCTCTCTCCGTAATATTTTTCCTGCTGTATTCATGCGGGAATCAATCTACAGTAACGTGTTTCCATCTCCCTTCGTACCTTCAGTGCAGGCAGCAGCGTATCTAACGGACCCTTCAGTATGTTGCATAATTTCGTTAGTTAGGTTAACACACTCACAACACAAGATCATGTAGGTTCGTGTTGTTTAACTGTTTTTTTTTTGTTCGTAAGTGAATTAAGCAACATCCGACGAAACAGACAGCGGTCCGGTGTTTGACTCCCTCTTCCACAGCTAGCAACACATAGCACGTGTTGCAGCAGTTCAGATTCGCCGAGTAGTCTCAATCCTCCGAATGTCGACCATATCGAGTGGTGGTGCTGATGATGATAAAACGACACTGCAGACAGCCGCCTTACGAGACCTCATTGCATATGTGACGACAGACATTCAATTACGGCCTTCAATATCTAGCCACGCGCCTCTAAGCCACGCCAATCTATCTAGAGAATAGAGGCAACTCATTAATTAATATGGGAAACGCATATAATATCTAGATAATTTGTAGTAAGTCGCCCACGTTGAGTAGGCGGACGGGGAAGATCGATGCCCTTGACACCGTGAACCGTGGGTTGTCATTGCCCGTGTTATGTCATACTTTACTTTTATTATTATGTTGCTCTTTTCTTTACTAGTGTTGTTGTTGCTGCTGCATCCGTGTTTGTTTGCCGTCGTTGGCCTCGTTGTTGTTGCTGTGTTGTTATTGTTGTTGTTATCGCTGTAGTTGTTATCGTTATCGTTGCTGTTGTTATTGTTGTTGTCCTCATCATCATCTTCCCCTCCCCTTCTACTACTATCCGTGTTTGCCGCCTAGAAGACTCCCTAGCGGTACGCATCGAGATGCCGTGGTTACTACAGTATTGATTGCTGTCGTTGCAGTGGGTCCTTTGCCGTTGTGGTTGATCTCTGGTGTTGTTGTTGCTGCTACTGCTAAAACAACATCAGCAGCAGCAGCAGCTGCGACACCGACGATCATGGTCCACGGCCGTTGCCGGCTGTCGGTGGCCGTCGAGCGGCAGATCTCACTCGGGTGGCCGCCTCGAAAGGCGACAGACAATGCACGACTCACTACGATTTTATTTTTTGTCCCTTAGCCCGACGATTGCTCGCTGCTGCTGCTGTTGCTTCATGCCTACAGCGATTGCTCATGTTGTTTCGGTTGTTGATGCTGTTTTTTTGTACTGGCCCATTGGCAAAGGGGTTCTGAGGACCCTTCGAGGCACGCGAGATACACTTGCTTAAGGCCGTTAATGTCCTGCAGACTTTTGCCAACGTGTTCTTAACGGCAGATACGGGACGAGGTGTCGATACCATGATGAGCTAATTAGAATGGCGACCGTAAACCCAAAGGCTACTCCGAAAGGGAATCGAAGTGATCGGAGATCCTTTTTGAGGGAGACTAGCCAGCGAATGGACGGAATCATGCGTGGGGAGCGGCTCTGCTCATTAATTGTCGCCTGCTGACAAACACGCCACCAAGTATCGCATTTCAAATCGGCAGTAGCTTACAAGCAAGATGACGAGAACGCTTCAGTTATACCCTATTGAAGTAGAAGCCTACCTCGCAGATGGAATCTCTGCCTTGTTTTGATCTCGATTTTCGATTCGGGAGTAAATAGCGTACTGCCGACGAGCAAGTGTTATAGTATATCAGGATCTAAAGGTAAAATGTTGCGTAAGGTTAGAATGCTGCGGTTTGCATGAAATGCTTGCTGCTCCTTTGGAATGCCTCTTAAATTCCAGGTGGTATTAGATGAACAGTTCACGCATCGTCCTAGACAGCGGGGCTTGGTTCGTTTTTCGTCGTTGATCGGTTGGATCTGGGTGGATATGTTGTCCTGCTTCTTTTAGAATCCCGTGTTGACAGTCAAGGTGAACGGGCGGGCTTAATTTTGTGCTGCGGTAGACTGATTACTTAGTATCATAGCAGCGAGGCGGGTGCTGTGCGACCGTTCTCCTTGACGACCGAGAAGGTTCTGGTGAACGCTAGTACTTCCGGTCGCCACCAGGGGGCGCTTGCGGCACAACGAGAGCTGCAAATGAGGAAGGTGGGCGGCTTAGTTCCCTTCTTCTCGCCGGGCGCGCAACAGACAGTGGTAGTGCAACGTGACGTGAACACAACGCGCAGAGTGGTTGGCACGTGAAGTCCAGCGCGGCACTTACAGAACGGTGCGCAAAGGGACGATGTGCCCACGTGCATGTTACACGCCCTGGCGGTTTTAACTTCTGCGGGCGCGCAAATTCGTAAAGCTGGGGGTAAGGATGTGCCGCCTTACTGATGGCTAGGTTCACCCTCCGACCAATTTCAAGTGCCAGCGACCAGGTCACAAGGCAGTCGCCTGGGCCGAATCGGACCCAGCAGTTAGGGTCTGCCATCGCCGCGGTGGATAAAACCACGTAGTCTATCCGAAATGGCAATGCTAATGCCCCGAGATGCTTTATGTGCACAAGGTATTGGTATTGGCCTGACAGTATGTCCTGCCCGGTGCATCGTCAACATGTAGAGAGCCACACGTAGGACGAGGCAGAATACGGCGCCGACGCAGATGCCTGCCGCAGCCCTCTACAAGCAGACAAAAAGTCAGGACGCGTAAAAGTAGGAAAACATCTCCAAAACAGTCAAGAGGCCTAGAGAGTAGCGGAGACAAACCAAACATCACAACGATAATTTTTTATGGAGATAAACTTGAATAGGTGTCGCGCTGCTCATTATGTCATCGAGCTGACCAGAGCCCAACCCCCTTCGTTGCACCGAGGTTTCTTGCGACAGGCGCGGAATCGACCGCACTATACGCTGCCCTGTATGAACAGACATGTCCCCTCGCTCCGCATGGAACAGACGTGCTTTGCGATCGGCGCAGGGGTGCCTTACGCTCTGGGGAACCAGGGAGGCAACAACAAATTAACGCGTAAGCCGAGGAGTGGGAGCACCCCCTTTTGCACAACGTCAGGGGCAAGTGAACGCGCCTACTCATCCCGGACATTCGGGCATGGTACGACTACCCTTGTAGAGAAGTGGTGTATAGCATCTTACAGGTACTTATCGGGCATGGATAGGTTTAATCGTACATGATGATGACGGCAAGGCGAAGATGGACATTTGTTTTCACCTTAGGGGATACAGGCGACGTGGAGCACACGACGATGCATTGTGCGGCGCTGGCCGACGCTCTCATAGACTCCGGATCGCCTTTGCTACAAAACGTCAGTCGGCATAATAGCACGGCGAAAGGGCGTGTCCGGATGCCATAAACACGCCATAAACATCGCTCAAGGGCACTCGTCGGGCCCATCAGCTATGGAGTCTTAGTCGAGAGGTAATACCACGAGAGGGAGGTGGAGAGCAACTAGGCTCTCCAGATTATCGCCTGTTTAAGGATGCATTCCTTCGGGGCGGAGGCGCACTGGCAGGGCGCATAGAACGCTAAAATGCGAAATCTTATCCTCCCATGGTTTTGAAGTAATGCCTTGCAATTCTGAATCTGAGGGGGTGGGAAGAACTTGGCGTTTAGCGGGTGAGGGTTCCATACTAGGCCTCGATAGGTGCCGGTAATGGGCAATGCTTAAAGCATTTCCAAAAACTGCATTTTCTGTCGATGATTGAACGCAACCCACAATACTCTTGGCTGTGATTTGTGACCGTGGACAAGACGATTCGGCTACTACACAGCCGGGTTCGAACAGCGGTCAAAGCAGTGAACAGCGCATGTCGATGGCATTTATGGCGAGAAGCTCGAAAACGGTTGTGTCGGCCAGAAAGGTAATAATCACTCTTGTTTGAAATTTCCAAGCAATGAGTCTTTGTCACTCACTACTTACAGAAGAGTCAAGCCGTTGAGGAGCACACTATTCCACATGGCTGACACCTTTTTGTACGAAGAGCTTCAGACAAAGCGATCGAGATTGACGCGCAATAAAGTCATTTTTTAGCATGACAAAAATCCGGGTCACACCTATACACTCACAGTGACTAAATTGCACGGATTACGGTTTGGCTTCCTGCTTTTTCATTCCTGATATTGTCTCTTGTGACTTCTTTCTGGTTCCTAATTCCAAAGTGTAAGATCTAGCTCAGAGGAAATAAGTTTTTGTCGGATAAATGGGTTATCGTACAAATCGGGAATTAGATGATTGTATTGTTTTTTTCGGTTACTTAATTGACGACCTACGCATTTATGTATATATATATATATATATATATATATGCCGTCGCAACCATGCCGTCGCGGTGGTCAAAATATCACATCTAATATTCGAATGTCCAGTCTTATATGCGACACAAACAAGTCCACTGAGTCAGTGATCTAAATATATGTCGTCATTGAAATGTGTCATATTTTCAAAATAGAAAAGCCAAGTTTACTTGTACATATTTAAGTGATTCCTCACCCTATGAAGATAAGATAGTCGGACAATATGCACGTACATGCGCGGCGGCGAAATACAATGTTTTTCGGTCATATTTACATTCTTTATGCAGTTGCATTTATTCTGCACAGCTTTGTTTCTATTTGCGAAGGACGTTTGTGAAAAGCTCTATGCAGGGTACCAGTCACTAAGATTTCTGTCGGAACACACGCACGACCGTTCACCAGCCCCTTCGCTTACTATATGTAGAACAATAAATAAACAGCAGTATCCCATATTTCTGACCCTTCCCTACAAGCAGTGAAACAAATTGCATGTGTTCTAGTCTTGGTGTCCAGATATCATTAATTTATGCCATATGCGAATTGGCATCTCATAATAATTTATTTGTATCGTTAATATAATTCACATATAGCATTGATACATGATGGTAACATTCGTCTTTTTGTCGTCGGCAAACTGACTCTTAAATGATACTTTCTAGACGTTAATTGTCTTAAGTAACACCTATCTGTTGCTCGCCGTGAGATTTAAGATATAAACACAACCATTAAGCAATCAGATAAGCAGGGTCAATAAATACCGATTTACTTGTGAGGCAAGGCGATGGAGGAAACTACTCATGCTGTTTTGCTTATTATTACTACGATCGGTCAGCGGTACGCGGCGAATAGCCTCCAGAGTTTTCCAACTGTTTCTACCTTGGATTACTCGAAGTAGATGGAGTAATACTGCAGTTCGTCTCGCCCGTTCATGAACTTAGACCTTTGACCGGCACACCCCACAACTGTTATCGGTGGCACTCCTTCGAACAAGCACTCATATATCTATCACTGAGTATAGGACGACTCCTCACCAACTAGGGCACCGGACAACCAAAACTCGTGGTGGAATAGCACGCGGGGCGCGAAGTCCATACGACAAAACTCGCTAGTAGAAGGTGAGCTTCGAGGAAGATCGGCGGAACCCCCGGATGTTAGGGTCTTATGCGATATATTTGTAGGCGGAACGCGACGCCCACCAATATCAGCGTTTCGGACCGCCTCTGAGGATACAAGCGTCACTGCGCTATGCAGCTTTGCTAGTCCGCTTATTTATACATATTTTTATAGATTGGGTAGTTCTGTCAATGTACGCATATTTGAGAACGGCTTGATGTGCCTGACAAAATAGCAAATGACACACTGACTGGATACTGGATCTTGCTACATATAGTTAGCATCAGTGC
Organism: Dermanyssus gallinae; assembly: GCA_003439945.1. Taxonomy (NCBI): domain Eukaryota; kingdom Metazoa; phylum Arthropoda; class Arachnida; order Mesostigmata; family Dermanyssidae; genus Dermanyssus; species Dermanyssus gallinae. The sequence continues at coordinate 395,088 of QVRM01004416.1, read as the reverse complement.
CGGACGATATATATATATATATATATATATATATATATATACTCCTAAAAAAACAGAGTAACTCGTTTGCATTGTACGTTTAATTGTGTGAAAAGAAAAGCATTGGTGTGGTGCATGCCATTGCATATATGAGTTAAATATGTTCAAGACAGCACTGAAGTATCGGTGCCAGAGCTTCACGGGACTTAGAAACAACTGCAGATTGTTTGAAGCAAACTTTGTGGTGGAAACGGCCACTCTTTTTACAGTCCTTCATTTATTTTGTTCATTGTGTTGGTGTAATTATGAATTGCAGCAATTGAGACATAAAATAGCTTTCAGTATATAGAGAGAGAGAGATAAATTGTGGAAAATAAAATTGGTTGCATTGTACTGGAGGCAATCATTGCAAGAAACTGCAACTTTTGCATGCCAAGTGGGCATAATATGCGTCAGCATCTCAGCTGTTATCGGCATTTATTCCGCTTATTGTTTTTTCTCTTTTGGTGTTCCTCTTCTTCGTCATCTTATTCCTATTATTTGTCCCCTCCCGAGGATCTTTTCTGTTTACCAGTAAGTGTGAGTTAGATAACGAGGCGTGGCTATCTTCAGCGAAGGAGATTTCTCTCGTTCGTTCGCAACCCGATGGTGACTTGTAGCGGAGTTTGTCCGGTGGTCGCGACCGGTTGCGCATCAGCCGTACTGTTCTGAGCATCTAATCAGGATCTATCTAGCCGTTGTTAACCATTCGTCTATCAGTCGAACACGTGAGGTAAGGCGGGGGGACGGGGGATGGCAACCATGATGTCTGTTATAGTTAATCTGTCGTGGACGATAGCGTCGGTCATGCATGCAGTTCATGGCCTGCGGCAGCAGCGCTAGCACCCCCACCACCATCAGCAGCAGCATTGGACGACTGCACGGCACACAGATATGACTGTGTAAAGAGAACAAACAACCCCGTGGAAGAACAACAAACGAAGAAATAGAAGGCGGTGGAAAACGTCAAACGAGACGGTGGAGGATGAGAAGACGGATGCCGGGGGGGTGGAACAGGAGAAGATGAGGCGGTGTTGATGACTGTGTGAATTGTGTCATGAAGGTCGTCGTCGTCACAAGGGTCGTGGGGAGAAATGCAGGGGGCACGGGGGGTAGAGACGCTGTTATTGTTGTTAATAATGTTGTTGTCATTACTGTTGTTGTTTTCAATACTGTTGTTGTTGCTGCTGCTGTTTTTCTTGACTATGATGCTGATGATAATTGCAATGATGTGACAATAATGGTGATCTATCACACCACTGCTGTTGCTGCTGCTGCTGTACCATGGCCATAGACGCCTATTTCATAAGCAGAAGGCCGGAAATGACGCGAATGATTCTGTGTAAGCAGTGGTTGAGCGGCAATTTAGTTAGTTAGTGACATTGGTCAACTGGTCGGTGGTCGGTCGGTTGGCTGGCTGGGGGTTCTGACCGGTCGGGTGCCTGATAAGATAAATACCTATGTATGTTCTGACCGGTCGGGTGCCTGATAAGATAAATACCTATGTATATCTATCCATCTAGCAGTTGTTTATATGGTACTACGACCAGACAGACAACCACCACCAGCAGCAGTTAACTGGCGCAGATACAAAACCACCGGCTGCTACCGCTGTCGCCGCTGCGTTTTCATTACTACGGTTACCATCTCCCTCACCAAGATCATTATCATCATCACCACCATCATCAACGTCTACGTCATCATCAGTATCATCTAATGGCCCTCGCCTATCTGGACTTTCTCCAGCGCGGCAACGGAATGTAACGGCGGCAGCAGCGCAGCGGTGGCCGCTGCACTGCACAACACACAACAATCAATGCCGCTCACCGGCTGCCTCTGTCTATTACTGTTTCTACTACTACGACTACTTCAACCTGTGTGAGCTGTTTTGCGTGAGACGGCCAATGCCAACGAATCGAATTGTTGTTGGCCAGCTCAGCTCGGCCCGGCCCAGCCCAGCGTGACCCCTACCGGCGGGGCGCCGCCGCCCAGTGCGGGCGGCTGCTGTACCGCGCGAATCGCATAGGGGACTATGATGGTTGCTGTGCGCCCGATGCCTCCTGTGGTGTGTCCTCCCTCACGATTGCACCTTTCCCTTTCTTTATCGCGCTCTCTTCTAGGTCCTTCTCGATTTTCCGCTGCCCTCTTGCTTTTTCTTTATTTATCTCTCTCGTTCTCTCCATATATATATATATATATATATATATATATATATATATTTCTCTCTCTGTGTCTCGGTGACCGCGCCGCGATAATCCTCGAAGTGTGCCCCTGCAGCGGGGGCACCACCTCTCTCCTCTTGTCCTGTCGATGATGGTGGCGAGCCTAATATAATAGTTAGAGTTGACGACGGAAACAACTAGTGGACTCGGATCGACAGGGCCGGTCTTACTGCCTGCCTGACTGACTGAGTGACTAACTAACAGACAGCCGGACAGATAGACAACACCAAAGCTGACAAAGGAAACGAGCATACCTCTTTGTTATGTAGTCGTGTGTTGACCGTACGTAGACTGCTCGTCCGTATTGACCTGTAGACTCTGCTGTTCAATCTCTGCACAGATGCTTTTCGTGTCGGCGTTGGTGGTGGTGGCAATGCTACACACAGATACGGCTTAACGTCTCGCCGACGACCCTGCTGCTGCTGTTAAGATCTTTTGATTATTTGATGTGTTTCTGCTGCCGCTGCAGCAGCAGCAGCAGCTAGTAGTGGAGGTGACCATCTCTAAGTGTCATCGACAGCCGCCTGCCCTCCGGACTAGATACGTTCGAAACGACCCTACACGTGCTGCTCGTGGTGCTGGTGGTGGTGGTGCCGGTGTTGATATATCGGTAGGTGGCCGATTGTCATATCTGTGTTTCCTGTATATATATATATATATATATATATGAGTCGTTGTGTCGTCTGTGTGCGTTCGTGTGTGAATGAGTGCTTCTGCGAGCATATATACACACCAAAGATTGCAGCGAAACCACGCCGGGCCTACTAAGCAGTATTGGCGGTGTGGAAGAAGAAGCAGGAAATGGGTGCTGGCCAAACCTGGTTGAATAGCCCGCGTGTTTGGTGAGCACACTCATTCCAACGCCGAGCAAGGGCCGGGTGGTGCAAATCTGCGGAAAAACCAAGAAAATTGAAAAAATCGATCGGTACCTTTGTGTTTGTGTGTGTTTTCCCATGTGCGAGTTTGTGTAACAGCGAATACTACACTTGGTAGTAGTAACAATATTGTGTGCTGTAGTTGCGCGCCAGGCTTGACATTTGAGTACATCGTTTTTGCGCAACGTCATCAACGTAATCCTGAAAGACCCATCTCAAAAGACCCAAATAACAATGGGTGTCCTACTGCTTCAGTTTGACCCGATCCAGGATCTCCTTTGGGATGAAGTGTGGGGCAAGGAATTTGCATACGTACCTCCAAGTTCCGGTAAGGGCATCAGTGGTGCTATGAGGTGTCGTCACCTCGTTCACGTTTGCTTGTTTATTTCTTTGTCTCTTTAGTCTTTTTTATATGAGTAACATTTTCAAATTGTATACGTCACGATAAAGAAGCGTGTTTGGTTTTAAAGGTTTGGCTTTTATAAGTCCACGACAAACACAGAAGAGCTGTGTTATAGTGGCACATGATGCATCCGTGCTTCCACCTTGTGGTACGATTGCCGCTCGATTGCCGGCTAAATTGATGAGTTAAATTTTGTTATCTATAGCTACGTCGTGTCACACGGTCCACCATATATATATATATATATATATATATATATACACTATCGACAATGTGTATTTATACATACATATTGTTTATTTCGCAATAACTTTGCAGTGTGTATGTATACCGTGTTAGCTAAACACGTTGCATAATTAGTTATTGAGACAATCGGGCACAAAGCCGGTGGAGTTTTGGTGGTTACTGCATCAAAAGTAGTCCCACCGTTGGTCAAAAGGTTATCGAGTAAACGCTAAGTCATTCCGAGTTTGAAGGGGTGGCGAGGAATACGGGTTTAGTGGGGTTGCGAGTTTACACACTAGTCACTGCCGCGTGACTGCTAGCGCGATGCATCAGGCACTCCCAAAACTCCCGCCCATAACAACAACAAAGGTCGGACGCTGCTTGCAGTTGTAACAACAATTAATATCAGTCGTATGGAGGTTGTTGTGTTGTTGCTTTTGTTGACGTTGTTGTTGTTGTCGTCGTCCTCGTTGGGATTGTGGGTATCTTGCCGTCTGTTTGACTGCCTTTTTAAAAGGGTTGTTTTTAATTCTAGACTATCCATTATATAGTCTAGAATTTACCTCACGGTGATTCCTACGGCGACGCCGTTGAAGTTATTATTGCCTTCAAAAATTGCTCCAAATTAAAAAATCCTTTTCCATGGTTGTAGCACGTTGACAGTTCTCCCTTTTTTCAACTATATCTTTTGTCTCAGCGTCAATTTCATATCACTGATCTCTATCATTTAATAACGTGATATCAGATTCAATTGTATTTAATTACTGAAAGTCCAGGCTAGGTTAAAAGCTTGCTTTACTAAACGTAGAAAAAAATATCAAGCTTATCACGTTCAACATCCAGAGCGACAAGAATTGTAACGTTCGCGATGGAAAACTATACTGAGGGTTCAGCTTTTTGCTCACACAAATGGCAAATAGGTGAAGAAATCGCACAATTGTATGCCGAATGACCTGGCTGACGCATAATAGCATTATATATGCGTGAAGTTAAATCGTTTCCGATAAAAGTCCAGGCTAGGTTAAAAGCTTGCTTTACTAAACGTACTAAACATATCAAGCTTATCACGTTCAACATTCAGAGCGACAAGAATTGTATCGTTCTCGATGGAAAACTATACTGAGGGTTCTGCTTTTTGTTCACACAAATGGCAAATAGGTGAAGAAATCGCACAATTGTATGCCGAATGACCTGGCTGACGGATAATAGCATTAAATATGCGTGAAGTTAAATCGTTTCAACATGGAGGGATGCGTATGTTGTTGGGGTGCGAAATGCGATATTTGGTGATACGTCACATCTGTCTGTAAAAACCACCCTAGCATCCAGAGATGGCAATTTTTTCATGCGAGACCACACTGTTGTGCTTTGATTGTAACTACCAATTCTATGGTGAATGAGTTATTGACACTTATAAAATGTTAGGCATTTCCTACGTTGATACCGTTAATACATACATGAAGATTTTCTACAATACACTTTTCGCTCTCTCGATGATTTGCGCAACGTAGTATACGGCTGATACCATAACGTCATCTGCGAGGGCATCGACAAGTGTAAAACGGCCGAAAATGGTAACGTAGGCAATGTCAGCTGTACTTGACATGAGATGCCGACTGCGAACGCAATACATTATTTGCACTATATTTCTACCAGCACCTGAATAATATAACCATTTAGGGGGGTATATTTCTAGAATTTGCTTTTTTGCTTAAATATTCTTTATCCTAGGCGTCGCTAAGTCTTTTGCCGAGGAGTCCTAGAGCTGTAGTTTTAACTAAGCAGAGCGAAGCAGAGCGAAACGCGTCATTCGAACAGCTGACATTCATCTTATCTGTGTCGACCTTTGACCAGGCCGCTCGTCGTCGCTGTCGGTGACAATCTGTATTGCAGGCACATCGGCCGATTGCTGATTATCTATTTATATGCAAGTTTGCAGCACCAATGCGCGTGTACAGATATCGCATATATATATATATATATATATATATATATATATATATATATATATATATATATATATATATATATTATATATAGTAATATCTTATAGGGAAAACGTTGAAATTAAACGCTAAAGCATAGACGGCTTGTCTGTTTATCGAGAACCATGGAATGCCGAATATAAACTCCAAACCAAAGTCTACTTAGGGAGAAGGTTGGACGAGTTGAGTAAAAAGGGCGCTCTCGACAGAAGATCGTAGCCGAAAGGGTTCACTATGAAGTCAAAAACTGGGACGACTCACGTGTGTGTCACCCTCTTTTGATAGATGCTTTTGTCAAACATTCTCTCTTTGTTCTCGCGCACCTTTCAGATGGGCATTTTTTCTCTTCTTTAACTCTAGTCGTACAGACGTCTATTCCGTAGGTCTACGTAGTTGAGTTGACATAGCACCGCGTGAAGTGGCACCGCTGCTTCTCCCGGACGGCCAGCAATAATTCGACTTAAAGCAACTCGGTGTACAATTCGATCGTCGGCTTCTGTTAGCAGCCATCATCAGAATTGTTGCGGTGAAGGAGTTGGACTAGTAAAGTAGCGGTAGTAGTAGTAGTAGTAATGGTAGTGGGCCCAGGATCTCACCCAGCTACGCTTATCATCAACGCTGGCTGCACTCGAGATCATTCGAACGTGATGTCTTTATTATCTGTGGGCGTCGTCGCTGCCGCCATCATGGCGGCATGACTAGATGGTTCGACCGAATTGTTAAGTGCTCCTATATACTGAGCTGACATAGGCGTTTGGTGGTGTTGTTGTTGTCACCTTTGGAACAACATCTCCTATAGTTCTTTGAATCCGCCATTTTTTTCTTCGTGCAACGTTGTACGATCTACCACTAGTACTCGTGCAAAACGTACGCAAATTTGATCGCAGAATGTCATATAGTTGTTTTGTGCGATAGTTATTTAAGTGCAAAATTAAACAATTAGTAGGGATATGTATATATATATATGTATGTGTTGTTATATGTATATATATATATATATATATATATATATATATATATATATATATATATATATATGTAATATTCAAGAGAGCCCTAGAGCCCTTCGGGCAGACCGAATGGAAACAGCTTATGGCTGTTCGAAGGCCGTAGACGGGTAATGACGGGTCGTAACTTCGGCCTCCAGTAGCATCAATCAGTACTAAACATCGATGACGAACGACCCTTACCACAATTTGAAGTCGAACCGTGAGTTCTAAAAGCTTCATGAAATAGAAGACGATCGTTGCACCTATTAAGCTGTTGTAACATTACTACGCTGCGACAAGGCCTAGCCAGCTAATTGCCAGTGTGAGCGGCTTGACAGCGTCAGCTGCTCTATGTAGATGCTGTCATTGCCATTATTGTTGTTGCCGTCGTCGTTGTTGGTAGCGGTAGTGTTTTATCACTGATGCTATGGCAAGTGGACATGTGCGTTGGTAATTGATAAGGAGCGTCCAGTGGAGCGCTTTGTCACTCGATGTCCTGCTTGTATCAGGAGATGATGATGCTGATGATGATGATGATGATGACGATGACGACGACGACGACGACGATGATGATGAGGCTCGAACTACCTAAACCAGACGAGGAGCAGCAGCAGCAGCATCATCATCAATCAACACCTTTATACCTTTAATCATCAATGCTCGTGGCTCGTGACGTAACGACATCGTCACCGCTACCGTCATCGGCGTCATTTCTCGCCGACGTCTATCTATTGTAAATTGTGTTCGTCATCGTCGTTGTCGTCGTCGTCGTCATATATTTAGTCTTGAAGTCTTCAAAAGTTGATAACTACTACTATTACTACGATTACTACTACTGCGCTGTTCGACTAATCTAGACCGACCACTGATGAAAGGCGGGGCCGCGTGAGGTGTATATATATTTTTCTCTTTTTATTTCTTTTTTTTCCGGTGGTGGCCGAATATGGGACGAGGGCTCCATCTGCCCCAAGGAGAATGCCCCGTTGCGAGAAAAACGTGTAATGACGGTTTGACGTCACCGACACCAACAGTGGCGGCTGCGGCGGCGCCCGAAATGACGGAATTATCCGTCATGATGGTGTCTGCGTGTTTGTGTCGTCTGCCACCGGGCGACGGCGGGGGCGGCTGCTGCTGTTGTTGTTGTTGTTGTTGTTGTTGTTGTTGTTGCTGCTGCTGCTGCTGCTGGCCGGCTGGACGGACGATTCGAGGGCTGCATTCGTGTGTCTGCCTCGGCCCGTTTTTCTCTCGTTGGGTCGGTCGGTCGGTCGGTAGCTCTCTTTTTCTTTCTTTGTCTCTTTCTTCCGTTCGTCTCCCCCGTTCCTTAGTGGAGCAGCTTCCTAGCGACGTTCCGCTCAAAATCTGTCTCTGGTCTGTTCTCTGGTTCTCGTCGACTCGTGTCGAACAGTCTTGTCATTAGCGGTCGGTTAGTTGTCGTTTACGAATAGACGAATCAACAGACATTCTTCTTGCCGCCCGCCCGCCTGCCTGCCTGGCTGGCTGAGCGGCTATTGACGACGGCTGTGTGCGGCATCGCTGACGTTAACGTCTCTATTGGCTTGCACGCTAGAACGGTTGTTGTTGTTGTTGTTGTTGTTCGATCAAGATGCTGAAGCAAGGGCCCTGCCTGCCAAAAACAACAGCAACACGACAGCAACTGGTCTGCCTGGACTTTTTTGCATTCGCAGGCACACTGATGTTGAATTCCTATTTATACATATATATATATATATATATATATATATATATATATAGGAATTCAGCAGTAATATATATATATATATACGCGCGCGTCATTGACTTTATATAAATATACCCCTGGCAGTGAAACCGCTGTCGTAAGTAGCACAATCTTTATAACATATTATATGGACAGACATTCTAGCAAATGTGCTGTTTTATACACTGCGTGTTCAGATAGCACAACGATTCGTGATATATATATATATATATATATATATATATATATATATATATATATATATATCACATATATATATCACGCGTTTACCGTAAAACTTTATAACTGCATTTATTTACGATATAATAATTGTATTATTATTACTGTTATGTCTAGATTACTTTAGAATCAGAGAAATCATGTAAACAGGAACCAGGCGTTGAGTGTAGATTGTCACACTTCCTTCCGATACTTTATTATTTGCTGTTGTGTCTTAAGCGGTTTTCTTTGCTGTTGTGTGTGTTGACGTTACGACACCGCCGAGATCAGTGTTGTAATGACTGTGTGACAATTCGATTTGGATCGTGACGATAAGTTACACAATTGCCGTCACGTTGCACGCAGCCGTTACCGTCGCTGTATCTTTCGTTACCGCTGCTGCTGCCGCTCTTGTTGCAAACTTTGTTGGGCCTGACTCTCAGCCAGCATTTAACGTTATGCACGGACTTGCTTTCGCATTGCTTCGCAAAACGGGTCCCACAAACACAAATGTGCAACGACGGGGATCGAACCCGTACGCACCTGTGTGGTGTCTTCTCCGGTCGCAAGGCGCACGCGAATAATGCACCACCAGGTCACGCCACCAGGCGGACGCGACGCTGTTTGACGCTGACTGCTTGACGACAGTGGCAAATTGCTTTGCCAATTCGGTCGGCGGTGGCTCATCTTTGATCCGACTGATGCCTTCGCCGGCGATGGCGAAGCATCAGTCGGACGGTTGGGGTATCGCCAAAGATACAGCCGGCGACGCTGTATCTTTGGCGACGTCTCAAACAACGTTCGGAAAACAATGCAGCGGATACAAAAGCTACCGCGATTGACCACACAAGTGTTGTACACTTGTTCGAGCACGACGAACGCCAGAGCAGCATCATACGAGTCAGCTTGTGAATGTGAATAATGCGCTACGAAATTGGAGCACATCAACTTCGTAGCCAAGCTAAAACCCACAGAGAAACCCCACAACCACTGGACAATCACCCGTATCAACAGCAACAACAACAACTACTACAGCAACAACAACAACAACTACTACTACTACTACTACTATTAATACTACCGCAACGACAAAAACAACAGCTAGGCTTCACCTGCAGCCACAAAAGCAGCAGTTGCGTGCAGTCAATCGAACCCACGGTGCAAGAGAAGCCTCAATTGTTTTCGCTAGCGAGGTTCCCATCTAGGTTCGGAAGCGGCTGACTGCAACAGTGGCAAGTCATTCCTCATTTGTTGTTGGCTTCCGCTGTGCTGGCCATCCAATCGCATCGTACCATAGTTGCTATAACCGCTATGATATATATATATATATATATATATATATATATATAACATATATTACCAAATACCATTCGCCACGAAAGCGGTAGCTAAATCGGCGTCAGAGACGAAAAACATGGCGAAGACGACGATATATAGACTGCGCAATCAAATTGCAAAATCTGAACTGAAAGGCATAGGAGTCATCATAATTAACAGGTATATCGCAAACATCCTGTTTAGCTACTGCATTCGTGTCTATGATGCTAACATTGTTACAGCTTATGCACTATGGAGCGATACGTGCCGGCCGTTGCAGTGCACGTACGAATATTTGGTTTTGCTGGGGTGGGGGGGGGCTTTGCTGATGGAGGGATGATTTGGGGTTGCAATCCCCGTTTACCCGTCCGTCCACTACTGTCGCTGCACTACTGGACTGATTGATGGGCGAAACATTTCGCAAATATTTAAAAGTGTTAACTATATATATATATATATATATGGGAAGAGTATCTAACCGTATACTGGAAGCTTCTTGAAGCGCCACAAACGCCAGGAAGCATAGGAGTCAGCTTGTACCGAAAACCTGTGAGTTGGTAACTTAAACTAGCAGTGTCCGGATTTATTGTGGCCCTTTCGACATTCCCTTTCGACGTGAGGAGATATTTTCTGATTCAGAACGCCTAAACCTTGGGTTTACTAGTCATGACGGCTTTCTTTGCTGAAGTGTTGAACGATATGTCGTTCCATTTTGTACTCACAAGTGAATTGTTAACGAAAAATAGTCGAGCAGCCGGTTGTTGGTGTCGGGCAGTGACTGGCACTGCCACAGGGCGCATGTAGTCGCAAAATACCGTTATACATAGTATATCGGCGATGACTGGCACTCCTCCAACGTTGTCAGTGGTTGACGCTGCAACATACACGGTACGAGAGAGGGAGAGAGAGAGAGAGTCGGTCGTGAAAAATACTATCGAGCGTCCACGGCGGTTACCTCGAGACAGGATGTCGGCGCCGGTAAACGAGATAATGCAAGTCGAGCATAAAAGGTACATTGGGCTGGATCCTATCGTAGTATACATGGTATATTGAAATGTACCACGTACAGAACCGGCGTGCACCTGCGCGGGTTTGCACTTGTAACTTATGTTGTTGTTGCTGTTGCTGTTGTTGTTGCGTTGCTGTTGCCCGTTCTTCTCCTCTTAGGTTGGTTTGAGTTGGTAGTCTATTTTACAAGAGTGTGTAATCATTAAGGATGAACGTTTTTAGTTCAGGTTTCACAATCATATCTGAGGAGTAGGCCGATGTTGTGCAAGGAACGCCGGATGGACATCGCTAGGTCGGGTTGCATTTTTATCAGCTAGCCTACGATGCTAGCTAACGCGATAGTAATGCCTGTTGCTGACGCTATATACCAGTTAAAAGCTTAGGCTGTTAAATGCAGTGTGCGCGGCAAGCTCTTCGTTTCTCTAATACATAACTCCGTCAACAGTCAAGTAGTTGGAATGCTTCATTTCGTCATATTGAGTCGAGCGATACTGTAAATCTATTGCCACACAACATGTAATTATAAATCCACAAATAATAAACACATCACAAATGCATACTTTGCTATATATATATATATATATATATATATATATAGGTGAGTCATCAGCTATATCGTGGTTAGGAGCGTGATACGCTTCCAGCTTACTTAGTAGATGGCTGGCTGGCTATAAACTTTCCGGCGATGATACCGAATGACGCGAATCAAACTTGAAAATCTAACATAAATCTTAACAATATAGCGTGTCTGGTATGTTTACAGAGCTATGTTAACTCGAACAACATTTGTGGGTACAAATAACTATGCATTGTACTAACGTATAGTTGAGTCATTTGCGAGACAGACGTAGGCTTGATATGCGGCAACATAGATGCGAAAATGAGACTTTATTTTGCCTAGAGTTGTTGCACGCACATACGAGCCCATGCACATGTTAATGAGCCAGACTCTAATTAAAACGATGACGCTACTTGTGCAGTGAACCCACATCGAGTATTGCGCTAATTAAATGGGCTTCATATTTATAGATATACAGAGTTCTTATACAATTAATACAATTGTATACAGTTTTTATACATTTTTAAACAATCAATACATTTGTATATACTTTAATACAATCAATACAAGAGATAGAGTTATTATACAATTAATACAGTTAATATAGATCCCGAGCGTGCTACCACCAGATCTACCAGCATCTATCTTGGCCATGGATGGCGTTCGCGCCACCTGGTGGTGTCCATAGTTTGGGACAACGGTCACCAACGTATTGATTCAACCCTAGCCGATACTTATGATGAAAGGCACAACGGGTTACAGGTAGCGCGGTAGATCGGCACACACTTAGACTGAACTTTTTACTTAACTTTTTGCTTGGGAGGAAGTTACATGCTTCCAGGTGGCCATGCTGCTCTATATCCGACAGACGGCAGGAGACATTTGCGACAGAACAAGCGACACAGAACGCTATGTTCATTCAAATTATTATCATAAAGAATGGTTATCACTATCTGATATGTTCTGGTACGCCGCCTTTCACGAGGAGTGTGAGTTGTGCACCTGGCAATTCTGCTTGCAAAGGTATGCCAACTTTCATGCGGTGGAATGCATAGCACTGGAGCAAACATCTGTGCGCTGCTTCTCTCGCCAAGAGTGTGAAGAAGATAATGCATTATGAAAAAATCCTTATGGACCGTATATTACATACTGAATTTGAGTGAAACAAACATAATTGATTGATTATCATAAAGAAGGCTAAGTATTGCTTATTTGTAGGTCAAACATTAACTGGCGCCTGTAGTGTTGCAACAGTTCTTGCGCATTTCGAGTTCCCAGGGCACCATCCTACCTTTTTGGCTCTCTATCTAGCTGGGGAGTCGATGGTTCAGTGTAAGCCAACGATGATCGTACTCTGTGTTGATGTATATATGATTGGCTTGCTGTTGTTGTAACGGCCTACCAATGATATTGAAACGCTTAAAAACATTAATGACATTATGGGGAGGGGAGGGGCGGGGGGGGTTGTGGCGTCATTGATTGCGGCCTATGAAAAATAGATGGAGACAGACGACAGACGTAGATGGCCCGACTGTGTGCAGCTGCCACCATTTCCAGCCTGGAGAGGTGGCCGTTCGGATGGCCACCTCTCCAGGTGGCCATCCGAACCAGTCCACAAATCTTGGTGTACTGATTAACTGAGAACTCGGCTGATGGACTCAGTGTTCAGCTTCGCAATTCTCACCCTTTCGGGCGTCTGCAGCTCGCTGAATTCCATCGTTTTTTAAACCTTCACTCTCCTCCCCCACTCCCTCTCTCTGCTTGGACGTATGTCAAGAACCATTGAGTTGTCGTGCTGTTCACTGCGTATGTCGGAACTTTGGCTATCTCGGAGCTCGCTTCAGAGTGTATGTAACCTTCGTTGAAGCTCGAGATATGCGACCGATTCTCCTTAAAGCGGTGGTTTGCAGTTTTTTTCTTGCAGCAATCAAGAATGACTGCTTACGTGTCGCATTCTATGAACATTCGATTGTATCAATTTGCAGGAGAGGATGCACTTGTTCCCGACGACTTCACAGAGGCGGAATTGCGAGATGGCATCTGGTGGCGCCATCTGGTGTCGGGCGGCGTTGCTGGTATGGTCTCGCGAACCTGCACAGCTCCACTCGATCGCACAAAGGTAGTTATAACCAGTTAGATTACTAGACTAATTAAATAATGATTAAGTATGCAAATATATTTCTCCGTATTTCTATAGCACCATCAATTATCGTGGTCAAATAAAGAGTTGCCCTTTATTCAATTATCGGATGAATATGAAAGCAGGCACATGTGTTCAGGTGTGTCGATGTAATTAGGTATTTGTGTGTGTGTGTGTAATCAATAAGGTACGCAACCAAACAGCAGTTCGCCGTGGAAATTTCAGCACTAATTTCGCAGCCGAGCTAGAGCGCTTCTGTAGCATGTATGTTCCCGTGCGCGCATGCCCGCGGCTCAACCGCGGTAGTAGGCGGCGGAACGGTATCGGCATTACCGTGTCGCTTCGAGTCCATTCAGAACGAATATCAGACGTCGCAGCTCCTCTGTTCCCCTTCCTCATTATTTCAGCCACCTGCCTCGTTAAGGGAGCTGTTGTCATCGCTCTCGAAATCACCATGTCATATCATATGACATTTTTTGGCGTTTAAAGAACTCTTCTGAAGAAGAGTTCTCCAGAACTCTTTGGAGAACACAAAAAGAGCTACCGGCCACTGGTCGAAAGCTCAGACGGCATGCGAATACGAACAGCGGATAAAGAGGCTTAAGCGACAAATGATGAAACTTCTTGTTGAGCCAGTTTCATGGACACTGATGGAAATCACGCACCAAAGGGTGCTACTTCGTAACAAAGCATCGTAACAAGACGACTAGCCCTGGCATTGCCGGGCCGCTAGCTGAGCAAAGCATACACGTCAATGGTTGCATCATTAATGTCAGCGCAGCTTTCGCGGGCGCCTCGGGTCGTTCTGTGTTGTGGTGTAGTGTGGAGTCAACGTTCGTTCCAATGGGCGAGGGAGATGATCAAGGAGGCGATCAAGAGCTAACGAATTATGTAGTAGCAGCAGCTCCTGCTGCTGCTGGAGTCACGCCGAGAACTAGCCGACGTCCTCTGGACTTTTGACGCGACCCGGCACGTGTGAACGGCAGGGCGAGGACGATCACTTGGAGGGATCTCTTTGTGAAGTGCCCGGAATGAAAATCAGGCCACAGCGGTGGCTGTTGCTGCTGCTGCTGCCTTTGCGCACAACGGTAGAACTTTTCTTTCTGGAACGCCGAACAGTTGACGCTCTCACGTGGACTTGCCGTCTAAGGGCGTAGGACTTAACTCACCTCCTCCTCATCCTTGTCTGTCTTATCTAGGGTTAGCGTGCCTTGTCCCAGTGCACTGCGCCGCAAGGAAGTTTTTTCTCGACGAGAAGGGATATTGCTCATTCTCTGTTATATTGGATTGTTCAAATAGTTTCTGTTGCATTTCTACCATGTATATATAGGTGTGTGTGTGTCAATTGTGCATGGTAGAATATACGTTGTATATATATTTACTCGTATTGGTAATTTTGAATAGAAAACGTTTTAGTTGTGTTCACCATAATCATTAGCACTAGCGGCGGCGGGAATATTAGAAAATGCCGTTATGACCTAGCGTAGTAAGGCTGCTCACAGAGAGGATACAGCATTCGTGTTCGCATGATTTCGCACCCGATGCTTGGGCTGGTGATTAGTAATAAGTATAAAATTCATTCAACACAATAATAATAATAATAATAATAATAATAATATCACCCTGCCCGGTATTCTTGCATTTACCTCTCGTATAGACAGGATGTGCGTGGCTGCCCGCTTCCTAGAGGTTGCGATATATCGTCGAGTCGCATTTGTTATCACTATGGCGGAACACAGCGGGTTCAAAGCTTGCCGTTTTTTCTTCGTCTGCGACCGAGACGACTATAATAGCAGTTTATATGCACTCGCCGGTTTTTAGTAATTTAACTTACCACTTGTTGAATGATCGAATGACTACTCTGACCCGCGGCTCATCATCGCATTTCACCGAAGGCACTGATCCATGACTAAACTCATCGACATCAACATGCTCACACCGTTTTTGGGGGCTATCGTATGCAAATTTACTTGTTTCAGCTGATGTTTGTAGTCTAGTAGCGTACTTGTCTACAATATGTTTTCTATCTGCCCCTTTGCCTGCACACGTGAGCATTATCATTGCATGACACGATAAACATATTCAAAATAATCATGATCGTATTACTCGTTAGGTTCGCATTAGCAGTTATTTCGTTAGAAATACGTTTTTATTGATCATTCATGAACACTTGGTTAAATTTGCCATTGTCGTTATCGTTGTTTTCTTTGTTACTCTCATCGACGCTGTTATTGCTGTCACTGCTATTTCTGTCGATATGTATATATATATATATATATATATATACATAGTCCTTTATTTCGTGCTAATGTGATATGTGTATTTATGATGTTGTCCAGCTTTTTCTCCAGGTGCACGGTAAACAGTGCGGTTCGGTGTTGAACTGTATTCGGCAGTTACGCGCCGAAGGAGGCGGAATCGGTCTTTGGCGGGGTAACGGTATTAACGTTCTGAAGATCGCGCCAGAGTCCGCGCTGAAATTTCTTACCTACGACCGGCTAAAAAACATCATACGGGTAAGTTGAATGTGCTTAACAACATCTTCAAAACACGAAATCCGCATTATATATGGCAAAATTTATAATTTACTTGACCTATTAGCAAAACTATATATATATATATAGCATCTTATTGGTCATGCGCGTCTGGTGACAGGGTGATGAGGACCGTGAAATTAAGCTGCATGAGCGATTTGCGGCGGGTGCCATGGCAGGCGCTATAGCACAGACCATCATTTATCCGGCCGAAGTTCTCAAGACACGACTCGCTCTAAGGAAGACTGGCCAGTATTCAGGCATCTGGGATGCGTTTACGAAGATCAAACGACGGGAAGGCTGGGGAGCGCTCTACCGAGGCTACGTTCCCAACCTCGTAGGTGAGTCACGAGGTCGCTGTAGGATAGCACCTTACCATTATATATTGACCGTTTATTTAAGGCGTTTACGAAACATTAGATAAGTGTTTCTTATTATTTCTCTCTGAGATCAGGCAGCGTCATCTCGTATCGAACAGTACCAATGAAAAATGTAATTGATGAAGTTTCCACTATAATTTGAAAATTAATATGTGGAACTAAGGTTGTTTTGCTCGTGTGTTGCCGATTATGTGTCGTGTTCTGCCAACAGGGATATTTCCGTATGCCGGCCTCGATCTCGCGATCTACGAAACTTTGAAGCGATGGTATCTCGAGAAGTACGAGCTCGGCGGCAGCGATAACCGCAAGCCGGGCATGCTCATCATTCTCGGTATTCCGCTCGTTTCTTCGTCATGCGGTCAGGCAGCAAGCTATCCGCTGACGTTAGTACGGACGCGTCTTCAAGCCACGACCACCGCAGACCTACCAAAAACGTCGTTCCTACGAATGTTGTGGAGCATCTATCGTAACGAAGGTGTTCCTGGACTCTACAGGGGTTTTGCTCCGAACGCCATGAAGGCAGGACCGGCTGCAGTAATCAGCTATATGACCTACGAAAACATGCTCAACTTCCTGGGCGTCCAAATGACGTGAACAATTGGATAGGTGACCGGCTGATTGCTTGGCCGCATTTCCTTCTTCTTCTTCTTCATGTTTTTGTTCCACGTGCACTCGTGCGTATATTGTACATGGCTGGCTGGCTGGCTTCCGCACGCTCAGGCTCACCCACCTAGAAAGCAAAACAACGTGCGACAGAAAGGAAGAACCTATATGTGTATGGTGGATGTCTGTATGTGTACATATGTGTGTGTATATATAATAATATATATATGTGAGCATAGGCACATACATATATGTATATATCTAGATCAATGGAACTGATGGAGGCGAAGAACTCGATCTTGTAGATTCTCTTTTTCTCTCTCTCTGTATAGTCATAAACAAGACGAATCCTGGTCTGCTGATGAACGAGAGATTATATCAAGGGCGACTGGAGGAAATTACCGGTCTGGGAGGGGGTTGTAACGTGATGAGGAGCGGAGGCCTGTAAACGAGCTACGACTAGCTCACAAGCGACATGCCGGGAAACGAAATTCGAAGGGGCGAAGTCGAATTAGCGATATCTGTTAGCGGAGCGATCTGGACTGGACTGCAATCACCTGCAGTGATTAATGATGATGATAACCACACTTGCTTCTCCCAGCTTGACCGCTGCGCGTGAATGAATGGCCGATGAAGCAATAATACTCAATCGTATAGAAACAGTGACATGTTGTGTGCTAGCTACAATTGCCCGCCCGTTCCGCTCATGGCGTGGGGCTCGGCTATGTAGGTGCGAATTCCCCCGATGTCTCCCTGTCGTTTTTCAGCATTTTGCCACTCGGCCAGGTAGTTGTTTCTCTGTGATAATAATACAATTATTGCTACAAATACTGCTATTGTCGAGCCTGGAGAGGGTATCCGTTACGGCGATATGCCTTGCCCACGCGCACTGTTTCTCCCGTGATATCTCACGCCTAGTGTTGTCTAATTGTGGTAGCCCTCCCTCTAATCTGCAGGGCCTTCTTCTCATGCAGTCCTCACAAACTTTTCTGTGAGGGGAACTATGCCAATCCGTTCCAGGTTACTAGCGCATATGCTTGGAAGGAAGCCGCACATACAAATGTACACACAGGCAAGACGGAACCTGTGGAAGAGCACACTAGGCAGTTATTGTTACTTATGGGCTAAGCGTGGCTCTCCTGAGCGTGGACTAATCGACAAAGGCCGATGACGGCTTGGGCGGCTAGTGCGAGCTGATAGGAATAATTGTGGTAGCAGTAGCATTAACGCGTCGACGGAGCGGACATATATCCGATATCAGACACACAGAGAAGGAAGAGCGGAAAGTTATCAAACACCGATTCGGAAGACGCACATGACCCAGAGTCGTGCAGTTTTTAACTGCCAATGACTGCAGAACGTTAGAATGGCGCTAATGGTTCCGTCGTGTTTTTAGTTGTTGCTCCAATTTCAAGGCATGGCATGCTCGGTGCACAAGTGTTCTTGAGTCGGCCGTTGAGGTAACTGGCGGCACATGTAAGTGTATCACAGGTCCGTCACAATGAGTGATTGAACAACAGCACTGAGCTCCAAGTCGCGGCAACAACCGGGATGCGTCCGCATGTAGTTCTTGCCGAGGCTTATGTACACGCAGAGACAAGCTTGTAAAAGCGCTAAAATGCTTTATTCAAGGCACCTTTAGGCGATACCTCTGCTCAGTATATATATATATATATATATATATCGGGTCGGAGAGCTGTAGTTTGTAGTCTGACAGTGGCACGTATTTTCTCCCGCCAATGATGTTCTTAAGTCCCATCGGCAGCAGCTCCCATTTATCGGACCCTAGATGCCCTTCCAGATGCTTTAGTGTTTCCGCTAAAATATATATATTACATCGATTTAAGGAAAACATGCTACAGTGCAGTGGCAATGCGAAGTTCCTATCGCTACTGATCATTCTTGGACATTTCCTAGCATAGCCAAGTTTAAACTATTCTCAATAACTTAAGCTGTACTTTGGGTCCTAAAATTAAGATTTTGCATATATTGGTGCAGGATTGCGGCACGAGAATACATTATAACGATATATATATATATATATATATATATATATATATATATATATATATAAGTTGTATGCTAATTAATTCCACCTGTAATCAAAGACACTGAAGATTCGAGTTGTACTTGGGCGTGACACGACTAGCTGATGAACACATCGAGAGATTGTGTATGGACAGTGACTGAATGAGTTAGGAGGAACCTGTTTAGCTGAGAGAGAGATAGAGAAATGTTGGTAAAGTAAGAGAAAGATCGCTAATAGAGAGAAAACCAGGAATTGCTACTCGACGCGATCATGGTCGCTAGGCTTGTATTCAAAGGTTTATATATACATTAATGGATAGTGGTTTATGATAGAGTGGAAGAGCATAGCGTTGTTGGAAGTATTTTTCTAGTGAGTTGAGTTCGTGTGTGTTTCTTGACTACCTGCGTTCGCTGGACAACTAGTGGCGGAGCGTGTCATCTTGAAGATCTGAACAGTTTTGGCAATTCCAAAGGACGCGTTAATGCCATAATGCTGAAGGTGCGAGGACAACTTCGAGCAAGATCGGACCACCCAGCAGTAGTTGACGCTAGCTTCAGTTCGCCGTCATATTAAGCAAACATGCGGCTGACTGAAAATGCAAAGCAAGCGAAGCACCAAAGGGTAAACGACGGAGAAAGAGTCGGACGAAGAGGGTTTATGGCTTGTAAAGGCAAATGCAGTGTCGTATTCTGTTATATGTCTGGTTAGGATAAACAAAGCAAATTAGGTGTATTAAAAAAAATTATATGAATAAATTAAAGGTCGAATTATGCTTGAAGCTATGCTATGTTATTGTCTTTGCTGTGATCTATACTGAGGAAGTTCAGACTCAGGAAGCTTAGGACAGTTCGCAGCTTTTTGGGAAAACCAATTTTTGGGAGTAGTTGTCTACTTACAAAGCACTTTTCTTTGATAGAATTTTATCAGTTGAACCGGTTCAAGACATGTACGGCCCTACGTTTTTATTTACTGCGTAGATAAATCATGTATCGACATGTGAACATTGTGTATATATAGAGAGAACGTAAATATTTTGCTAGCTTAAAGAAATAACAAATTTGTTCTATCATAAAGACACTATTGCTGTCCTATCCCGTACAAGCTTTAACATTAACTTATTTCACGTAAATTCTTGTGCTCTTTTCTTTTCACATATAAGTCGTTTTTCCAAATATATATATATATATATATATATATGCAACCTGGACGAACTCGAGAACCTACTTAGTGAAATAGGAGTATCAATAAATGAAGCCACAAATGGAAAGGGTGTAGTTGTTACAGGAGATTTCAACCCGGCATCGGAAAAATGGGGGTCGCGGCGGGTCAACAAGAAAGGAAGAATCTTGATGGAATGGGCTGCCAGCCTGGACCTGTATATTCAGAACGATGGCAAAGACCCGACCTTCCACATGCCGGATATCAGTCAAGGGTCGACCTAACATTATGCAACGACACAATAGCCAATAAAATAAAAGATTGAACAGTGCTCACTGTGGAAGAAAACCTCAGCGATCACCACTGTATAGAGTTCACGCCAGAGCTGCAGCAAAAAACGCTGCCTATAAGAAGTAAGATCTACTACAGGATGAAGGACGATGAAGTCTTTAAGAGCGAACTCAAGAAGGCAATCCTTATAATTTCCCCCCACACACCAGAAGATCTTACGACAGCCTCAAACATTTTTTTAATTTCAACCTTTAGACAATTATAGTAGACAAATGATTAATGACAAACCATGGTGAAAACCCTACAAAATCGTCAGAGGGATAAGCAAGCAAGCCCAAAAAGGCCGACCGCACGGTTAGCACGAACACAGCCCTGGTACTGGCTGGTTCCCCACCTTGGGACTTAATAGTGAATGAAAAGAAAATGATGTGGGAAGGAAGGTCTGAGCCCAACAAAGAAGCTGAGAGGGAAAAGAATGGGAGGCCATCCCCGCAGGCTCATCGGGTTATTCACTTCGCCTGCTCGTCCCGGACATAGAAAAGTGGATTGACCGCCAGGCGGCAAAAATGAACTTTTTCCTTGCGCGGTGTCTCACTGACCACGGTGATTTTCAAAGCTATCTCTTTCGTATAGGCAAAGCTTCCTCGGTAACCTGAGTGCACTGTGTGAACGGCATCGACGATGAGGCCAGAGAGGTGCAGACTAACCGTGAATTTTCACTTCCCCTAATGGTCCAGTGGGGAAGGTGGGATAGTACTCTCGTTCTTTGGTTTTAACCGAGATTGAACTCATCGAAGAAGACTTTAGTGTCGTGAAATTACTGTATCCTCGCTCCGACGCTCTAAAATCTGGCTCTGACCGCTTGGAGCCTTTGTGGAAAAACATAAGTGTGAGATTCGCAAACCCACTAAACCCGGATTCCTCCCCACCCCCCAGGCTCTATATGACTTTGGCATTACTTCGAAGCCATGGTAGAGGCGTCTCTGCCGTTCTCCTTCAATCAGCTCTATCCCTGACTATCATCCCGCATGTTTACCTGCGGTTGGATAGGGGGATGCCATTGTGTAATCCGTCTTGTGAGGGTGCGTCGAGTCCATGAGGGCCTGGCTGCTTCCCACCCCCTCCCCCCTCTCTTGGCACCTCGTCTCGACCACTCTCCCGATAGACCTGCTCAAACCTCTCTCGCCTGGTTTCCTTGGCTGTTTTGAGTATTAAAACGGCGTCGAACAAGTTCGTCGCCTCCCTCCATGCCTCCGCCGAAGGCATCATATGGGCGACCACCTCCTTGATCGGTCGGCTTCTCACAGCGGTTGGTGCTGCGTTCCGTGCTTCTCTGAGAGCATCACACCGCAGAACAGTATGCTCTACGTTGTCCGTTTCTCCAGAGTCGCACAGTACGCAGATATTGCTGATGGCCTTCTTGATCCTTGACATGTGGCTCTGGAACTGGCCGTGTCCGGTCAGAACCTGAGTTGTCCAATAGGAAAGCTCCCCGTGTCGGCGGTCATAGCATACCCTGAGGTCCGGTATTAGACTTTTGGTCCAGCTCCCTGTGGTCACACCGGGTCTGCGCCCATTCCTCATGCCAGGCCGATATGGTGGCACTCCTGGCCCTGGTGAGATCCAGACCTTCGTCTAGATACATTTTACTTAGTTCAGCCACTAGGAGGTCCCATGGCAGCATCTTGGCTAGGACCAGGAGAGCTTCGGTCGAGACTGTTCGATACGCCCGGCTTACCCTAATTGCCAGCGCTCGTTGGGTCGACCATAGTGCCCCCCTATTTTTCGCCGTCCGCATTGCCATGTCCCCCCAGACTGTGGCTGCGTATAGCGCCGTTGATTCGGCCACCGAGGCCAGGAGCCGTCTTTTCACCTCAGCTACCCCACCTACCTTAGGCATGATCCGCGCCAGGTTCAGGGCGACCCTTTGGGCCTTTTCGGCCACGTACTTCACGTGTGCCGATCCGGTCAGTCCAGTGTCTAGCATGACCCCAAGGTACTTTACTTTCTTTCTGATTTCTATCGGGTGGCCCGCCATCACGAGGTTAATGCCGGTCGTCCTCTTTCTGCCTGTTAGGTACATCGCCTCCGTCTTGTCGGGCGCCAGTTTTAAGTGATGGGACTCCATCCACTCGGACACCGCTGACAAGGCCTCATTGGCGGCGCTCTCCAGGGCTCTTTTCGGTCCTGGCCGTTATCATAATAGCAAGGCCAATCGGCGTACGCCAACGTCTCCACACCATACGGGAGACCTCGGATCTCGAGCACCCCGTCGTAAGCACGGGTCCTAGAATCGAGCCCTGTGGGATTCCGGCAGTAACCTCGTGCTCCTGCCCCCTGCAACCAAACCTCTGTCATCCAGGTAGGATATCATTCGACGGAGGTAGAGGAAAAGCCCTTCCTCTTCATCGCCTCTACAATTACTTTCCAATTCATTGTGTTGAAGGCATTTTTGACATCCAGGAGGATCAGGAGCACGAATCCCCTTGTTTTCGGGGTCTTCATAGTCTCCTCACCCGCCCGTTTCAGAACCTTCTTTAGAGCCCCCAATGCGGATCTGCCTTTCAGGAAACCGTACTGGGCATCTGATAGGGCGTCCTTTTCCTGAATCTCGTCGTTTAGTCTCTTGACTATAACGTTCTCCAGGATCTTACCCATGGTGTCAATGAGGCATATGGGCCGGTAAGCCGAAGGCCCGTCTTTTCCCCGGGTTTGGGGATCAGAACCAGGCTTGCCCTTTTCCACAGCCTTGGGAATCTCCCCTCTCTCAGAAGCTTATTGGCAAGGTCTTGGAAGACCTTTGACCAGTAGCCTCGCTACCTCTGGGGAAATTCCGTCTAGGCCGGGGCGATCCTTGAGACCTATAATGCCAGCGATCAACCAAGCCGTCTCTTCCCTTTGTCAAAAGCCAACAAGTTGTTGGTTCAGGCGGCTATCAGGAGCTTCTCCAGGAACTCTGGCGCAAGACTAGACGTCAGCAGACCGTGACCCTTAATCGACCTTGTTTCTCTTTTCGTGGAAGGCGTGGCTGTTAGCCTGATGTAGACATATGTATATAGGGCGTCCTGCCCCTCGCTTCGGTCTTTAATGTTCCGCGCAAGAATATTCGCTCTTCATAAAAAAAAACGAATTGATGCGGTTTATTTCGTGTTATTTGCCTTGCGCTGACTCGTTGTAAAAACCGGATGCAACCACAACAATTCACGATTTCTGGTTCGCGATTCGCCAATTTAGCCCCACCCTTCAGGGCTCTTACACTCCTTGAGAGAGGATGAGACGACCTGCATCATGGTAGCTCTACGACTTTGACCAAACCTAGACAGCCCTCATAGCTGTCAGTGGGGCCACTTCGTTGCCAAACTGAAACGTAACGGCTTGTCGTAAGCGTTAGCAGCGCAGGATATTGCCCTAGGGATCAATAAAACCTTCAGCAGAATCCATAGGTCATACGGGCTTCCGTGCGTCTTAGAGATATCCGGTCTTTTTCTATATATGGTCTCTATATATTCATTAATTAGAGCATTTAAACACACGAATACTATCATTAAAAAAATCTTGAACAAAGAAGCGCTAGGACCTCGATCATTTGAGTGGCGTCATCTTGACGAATATCGTGACATCGACCCTATAACAGTTAAAACACATGTAAGCTACAAAATAATGATACAAAAATAGAAGGGTATTGCATATCTGCATTATCACCCTCATGCATACTAAGTAACTTAAATGGCTGAACCATTTAAATGCTAATGATACCACACTGGTGTTGGGCATGTCGAAGAATGTGCGTATAACCTTTGCGCTTGAATTGAGCCTCAAACAGACCGTTACTTGCAACATCCCGCTTAGTTCTACAATGTTACAAGCTCATAGAGATTATCGGGGAGAACATAAACTCAAATTAGTTGTAATAACTTTACGAAAAAACATTTTTTCTTCTCGAATTGATGGCAGGGAACAATTGAGAAGAACCGAGCGTTAATCTGCGAAAATACATGACATGACTATCACTATTATAACATTATTATATGTCTGGCGGGCAATTGTTACGGTTTACACTGTATGTTTTATGGTATAGGTGATATTGACCAATATAACGAACCTGACTTTGCCGAAATCAAAACGCTATCACTGCAAGCGTGCGTTGACGCGTTAATCATATAAGCCCAGCCTAAGATTGTACACATTATGTAATGACTGCCGATGCTGTGCTCAAATACATTTTATTTTATAATCATAATACTTATAAAAATCACTGTGTGAACATACGACTAGCACTGGGAACGAAGAAGCACCTGAAACGGTACCTGAAAGCGCTGGACCGCGAGCCTTGTTAGTTTACTTACGTCTCTAAAACTGTCATTTCGGTTGGCTCGTGTGTTAAATGGAGCGTACTTGAAAACATCGCGGCAATGCAACTACAGATAAAATTATCCAATCGCAAAAAAATGTGCACTTACAAAATTGAATTTTAGGGCTGTATGTCTGGAGACAGGTAGATAAATCCACGCACAACGGTAGCGAACAACCAGGCGCTGTCGTCGGTGCGGATGCAACGTGGTATTCCGTCATATGATTGTGAAATCTAAATGAGATCATGTGAATTTACCATGCCTGATTACTAATTAGATCAGCCCTACTGATTTTTTATATCAGTAGGGTTGATCTGAGCAAGCTAAGCCGGATCGACTTAATATACCCTACCCTCTTTGTTGTCCGAAATTGGGGTAGTGCTCGAGTTGACTAGAAATAAATACGTAAATCTGTACACGTATGAGACTGCTGAGTCCGTAATAGACTAATTGTCAAGTAAGGCCGGGGAGATCAAGAAGGCCGGCGCTTAATATCTTCTTTCCGTGGCCTTATTTGTTGGTAGCGAGGCAGGCCATTTTTCTGGCACTTTTCGTGATATTTGTAATATCATCCGTCTTCGTCCTAAAAGGTGAAACCGTATTAAAAGTGGTGATGCGAAACGGTACTTGTAATTGTGCAGAAATTGAGAGAGCCATCACTTTATATATCAGGTATTTCGTTACCGCGTTTTGACACACCTACAATATAGTGATTTGCAAGTTTGCTACTATACGGGTGCGAAATTATATGGTTATGCTTTTGCATGCCGTTGCAATTCACTTCCTGCAATGCCGCGAAAATGTATGGAACGTCCTATTTTTTACAATATAGTCGGTATGACGCTGGCCATATATTAGTAAATACAAGCATTCAGTGAGTCTTCTAGCATAGGATGAGTAATAAACCTTTGTGCACGACCATGCATGTGAGACAATACACCGGCTCTATAAAATGTTTTTTTTTTAAATATCCAAGAGGAAAGGTACAAAAAAACAATTACAATAATATATAACGTAATATCGCATGCTCGGTTTTTGACACCGAAAGAATACGCCACGCATTAAGCAGAAAGCTCCGTTTTAATTTTGGCTTACGATGTAAAACGCCAAGGGTTTGAATTTTCTAATCATCTCTAAGCTATGAACATCAATGTACTTGACCGGACAAACGTCATTTACCATGTCGTCTTCTGCTTTTCCGGCCGCATGCCGGTAGATAATGCGGCTTGCATAACTCGATCTGGTCTCGTCAGCTCAGAGTGTTCTCCATACGTACGTATTACTGGGAGGCCAAACACGTCCAATGTACAATGGGGGTGGCCCTGCGCGACTTCAGAGCGCCGAGAATGACCGAGACGCCTGGCAAAGTTGCGTACTTACTACCGACTGGTTTGGCAACGCGGAACGCGCCCTGATGACTTCCAGTGGCGAATCCAAATACGAGACCGGACTCCACCGAAGCAACTAGATGTTTGGATGAAACATTTGGATTTAACTTCAACTTCGACTAATGTTCCCTTCCATTTCGGCGAGATAGGCAAATCGGCCGACGAAGCAGTTAGTGCTGCAACAACCGGACTCCTTCATGGCTGGACGCAACGCTAAGACGCGGGAGGATCGGCATCGAGCTGAGAAGATGGGCCAGACTAAAATCGTTTCCCTGCAAATAAACAATTACAATTCTCGTAAGGATAGTATCGTTAGCCATCATCTTTCAGCCAGCAACCGAAGTTACTATGCTTGTTAATATCCAGCTATTTGTTATAGCTAGATAGGCTATACATATACTAAATGAATATAAAGTTCGTAGCATGGAATTAGACGGAAAAAAACATGAACATTTATGCTGTTCAGTATAGTTTCCCTGAAGATTAACATGTTTAGTCCAACGATCCTCAATAGCATCTATACCACGAGGAAAAAATCCGAATTTGTTGGCCTAATATGCTTGTCTACGGCGCATATCACATCATTGATGCTCTGACATCTCTTTTCGAAGAGATACTCTTTGAGGTTTCCAAACAAATAATAATCGGAACTTTAGTTGGCATCATTTGGCCATGGCAAAAAGAGACGTGTTGGTGGGCAGCTTATCGTAATGAAACAGCAGAGTTCTCTTCTGCATAGCGGGCCGTAGTTTAATGATGGATTCCATCAGCTAATCCAAGAGAAACATGTAAAATACCCCCAGTTGTTGCCCCTTCTGTAGAAAAGTAATCAAACAGTGGTGGATCAAGGCTCTTCGTCGGCGATTGCGATTCGGCCAAAAAATCCTGTGGATTTCGTCTTAAATGTTCAAAATTGTTCTCCGAAATTTGCAGGCGTGTCGTTTTTTTTTCAATTGTCAATTGCCGTTCGATAGTAATTTTGCCATAATTGTTTCATGCATACACACTGATGCAGTATTGCAAGGTGTACTGCATCATGGCTATTGCTAATCTTTTCCTCTATTTCGCATAACTTCAATCAAGACACTCAGTCATTACGAGTTTGTAGATTTGTGATAGCACAGTTTGTGGGCTTCTAGCTCTTCTCATCCAAACCTGCTTTGCATCTGAATTTTCTCATCTGAACCTCAACCCCAGTTTCCTTCGGCAGAGAAGTGGGGAATGCTCGTCGGCTTTCTGTGCTGCGTCGGGTCGGCTCTTCATCATTAAGACTCTTCCAAGCCTGTAAACTCTACATACACTAAAGTTATTGACTACATGTACTTCCCTATAGAGCTGCATGTGCCACAGCGAATCTACCACACATTATCTTTAGACAAATATGTGCGTGCATTTCAAGAAGCTCTTAAAAGCAACATTTGCCTTTAGAACGAATTCAACAACGCATGTATGCGGCAAAGAACCCTACAGGAGCACGGTGTGAATTCTGTCTGAACTCCTTCGATCAACTCTGTCTTTGGAAGCACCACTGGGAGGATTGGAGGTTGGGCTTGACGCCGTAACCATATATTCATGACTCGACTTCTGTAATAACTCTCTAGGGCCTTCTGCTCTCGCTTGAAAATTCCATTTGGACACTCTGAATTGCTAATCACTAATTTGCTGGCCTATCAACATTTTAAGAACTCACTTCGCCGTTAGTCTTCTGACGCATAAAATATGGGCAAGGACTGTTTCAATTGACTCATATGATATCTCATATTGCTCAGATATCTCCCTGCTGTTAATTTGGCCACAAAAAGCAAGATATCACGAACTTTTTCAACGTTCTCTTCTGCTATTGACGTCGAAAGCCTTCATTAGCGGGGGTTTTCTTGGGTCTATTCACACCCGTCGCAAAATCGACGGTACTGCGTATAAACAGTGTTTCGGGACACTGCTTGATCACCATAAGCATTTCCTAACAGTTCCGTTACTTTATAACCTTAATTTCGTTTTGAACACAGAGCTCGATGCAGATTCGTTGCTCCTCCATTGTCGGCTTCTTAATACTGGCCGAGCCCCGCTTTCCTTACATTTCTGGACTAAACTTAACTAGCAAGGGTTACCACCGATTAACGATTCGGTCGGTTTGTGTGGAGTTGGTGAATGGCACTTGTAAGCAGAACAAACCAGAAGACCTTGGTGATGTCGGTCTGGCGACAAAGTGCAATGTCTAGAACTTTCCGATCCGCTCTCGTAAATTCGTAAAATAATCACTCTTCGCCATTCCCTAACGTCAGTCATCCATCGGCTTCGGATGATTACGAGAAAACAGAAATAGACGAAAGCGTATTTGCATCAACTTCGCATCGGTTTGTGCTGCGGGATCTGTGGGACGTGCGTGTTCCGTATGCTCTAAATTGCCATGTCGACTTAGTGGTCGTGAATGATGCCGACATCACACCGGGAAATGTGTTGAAGCATTCAAGGGGCTTGGAATCTAAGACAAGCGATACCCCAGATAAAGTGCTTTCAGTTGGGTTCAAACAGCTTGGGTTCTCAATATTTCACATATTAAGTGTGATGTTTCGTCGGGCGCTTAAAGATTTAATAGTTCCGGAGAATTTCGGACAACGATTGTTAGCTCACTAGTGACTCAGACCTCAAGAAGACCTTGTTTACCATTATAGCTTAAAATGTTTAGAACGTGTAATTTCTTCGGCTATGTATAAAATTGCTAATATGTGAAGAATAATCACAAAAAAATGTTCGCTTATCTAATCACTACTTTAGGTATCTAAATTTGGGCTAAGTTCCACAATAGTTAAATTATTAGATGTTCTCCTACGTGAGCGGACTTATCATGTACGTGTACGCAATGGCCTAATCTAAGAAAGCTAAGACCAACAAATTCTGGAGACAACATATTTCTCTCAAGTTAGCTTGGAAAACAGTTGAGGAGAATAAAAATCATCCCTCTGAAAAAATGATACGTTTCGAGGTCCTGCTTGACCAGGAAATAACCAGCATGATGCACTCATGCACAATGCATACTAATGGGCAAACGGATAACAGGTAACAAGCTTTTACCAACCGCTAACACATGTCATTCCGTAATGGTTACTTTCTTGGTGAAATCCAATAGAGACAAAGAGGCACACAATGCGAGTAAATCCCCACAAGAAAATACGTAGCAGAATGCTTTGCCATGAGACAAAGTCTGCTTAACGCATCGAGGGTTAACACTTCCCGGTTTGTCTTTAAAAAAATAAAGAGTTGAATTTGGCTGCAGCAACACCTAAAGCAACAGTAGTCATTTAACAATGACAAAAAAGGCGAATCCCAACCAATGTAAGTAGACGGTTTGGCGAGTAAGGTTGGCAATAGCTCGGGAAAGTTTCACTCTATCCTAAACTATATGTGGGATGCGCGGAAGAGCATTTCTTTATTTCAAATCAATTTTGGCAAGAAACAATTATGACTAGTTTACTTCAAATATAGTAACTACGTATGTATAGTAACTACGATGTACGACATTTATCTAGATCCTAACCACTCCCTAGTCCTATACGACGGACAATAATTGGCGACATTCATTAGTAATAACTGGTATATCGACACACGCAAAAAGCTTCGGCTATCTCTGTGTTAGCTAGGCTACTTCCGACGATCATGTTCAAGCGCGGAATTGAAGCGCGGAAGCCAAATTTCTAAATGGAAACAGCAACAACCCAACAGTCATATTGAACTTAACGTAAATCAGCAGGTATTCCAGCAAGAATGAGAGAAGGCCTGTTTCTCGTTGGAGAACTTCATCATTGTGCGGATATACATATATTATGCCTACCTAGTAAAATAGATAGACACTAACCTGTGAGTCAGTCGTGCTGGAGTCATCTTCGTCTTCGGGAAACATGACCCCCGAGTCGGCGTTGTCGAGAACCACCTGCACCGAGCTAAACAGTTCATCGACGTGGGCCATGTCGACAACTTCTGTAATCGGGGTTCCAGGCTCTTCCTGTTCGGCAAGCGGTCGCGAGCAGCAATTGATGCAGAAGTGACATAGCAGTGATCTGTCGTTTTGACCGAGTCGTCGTCAATTGCAGAAAAGTGCAAAGCCAAGCAGAAACGTACCAGGCACATAATGATTAATATTAGCTGCATATGGTCCTACATGTTACAAGCCCGATTTAACCAAGCATTTAATGTTGTTTTGTCAACTCCCTAGCAACAACAACAACTGTACTTCACCTATGGGGAACAAGTCATAGCGCGTAATAATGACACGCTATGGCACATACTTCGTACTGCTATAAGCACGCGCCACATCTCCACTTGAAGTACGGGAAGCTTCCCGATAGGCTTTAGAGAAAACAAGACCGAATGAAAAGTATATTTACAATGTGTATAACAATACAAACGTTTATTTACAATTGGCACAGGTGCTAATTTGGAGATAATGGCTACAATAAGAAAATGCAAAGTTATAAGGTTGTACTTAATTGGAGCCAATGAAGTGCAACTGAACCGTAACCAAAACCTGACATCAGTAGACTAACATACCGACATTTTGGCCCTGCATGATTTTTCTATAAGAGAAAACATCTGCCACACTAAAAATAGCTTCCATTCCGAATTTACTAATAAAATGACTTGTACAATTATATAATAACGATAATAACCTATGTATAAAATGCATTAACATTATATGTACATATATATATATATATATATATATATATATATATATATATATATATACATATATATATATATGCGAGTATGTTTTTCTGTGATCAATAAAGCAAGTTGGACCAGAAGGAGTGTCGATAGTTTTTCGTTAGACACTCTTCTTTTACCTGAATATTAGGAGATAGTAGCCATAAAGCCATGTCTCACATTGCCTCCAAGTGAAAGTTCGACTAAGAAGTCCAATTATCCACCCTTTGAACAGGGAATACGAACAATACCCACCGCTTAGTCGTGTTAGTCGAAATGCGCCAACAGACTTGTTCGAGCCAAACAATAGATGACTATTGTCTTCCACGGGCTTGTGAAAAAATTTTAACGTTACGTGCCTAGTCAGTAATTTCTGCCTTGCTTTCCCGCCGTCTCAACGCGTGCAATACAATGCACTTCTCCTTAACATATATATATATATATATATACAAGGGTTTTGCATTGCTTCTTACCTTACACCGCCCTCCTGCCGACGACAGAACTCGGCATAGCAGACCGTCCCGGCACATGAGAACAAAAACGAAATGATGATGAGCAAGCCAAATGTGTCAAACCACGGAATGAAGATCACCTGTAAATAGAGTCACGCGTCATCTGTGGATATTCGAAAATAACCGAGGAAAAGAAATATTTGATCATAACTTAGCGTCGGCGACACTTCGTTCGACATGGCCACCTACAACAACAAGACTGGCATCGAACCCAGCTTCTGCTTTTTTTGCAGAGCTACTTCTCGTTCTTTGTCTGTCTTGGCTTTACAGACGGCTGGCTCGTTAATCGAATTGAGTTAGATCCTGCTAACGCCTTCTGCTGTACGGGATGTGCTACGGCCTTGATCCAACCTACGTGACCATTGTCGTTTACGTTACTAACCATGATGAATTTCAGGAGGTCCATTGATACGTTGATTGAGTACTGCACTCCGTTGATGCAGCCTCGTTCGCCATCATCTACAAGCTCCTGAAGAAACTGGTTCACGGCCAGATCGGCAATCCAGAGACCTGCCACATGCGTTAGCACGACGAGACAATGAAGGATTACATACTTGTCGGCGACAAGACGTCCACTAGGCAGAAGTGAAATGAGGCGCGAGAATTCAGCAAGCAATTGATTTGAAATTATGATCCATTCTTAATATTATTGCCGTTATAGAAATATATAGTTAAAATTCAATTCAATTACATTATTGTCTTTGATGACGAGTTTCATTTTCTATACTGAAGAAATTTCTGAAATTGATGTACGTATATTGAGAGCCAAAGGTAGCCAATATAGCCCGAGAAGGCCCTGATATAAAAGGATAACGTGCGTATTTAGGTATACATGTCAAGCGAATAGTAGATCAAGACTTTGACCTTCGGGTTCGCGAGTTTAATTCCGGGGACACACACGCTCAATTCGAAGAGTTATTTTCTAAGA
Source organism: Dermanyssus gallinae (assembly GCA_003439945.1). Classification (NCBI taxonomy): domain Eukaryota; kingdom Metazoa; phylum Arthropoda; class Arachnida; order Mesostigmata; family Dermanyssidae; genus Dermanyssus; species Dermanyssus gallinae. The sequence continues at coordinate 362,535 of QVRM01004416.1, read as the reverse complement.
TATAAAAAGTTGAGTTAAGGCGAGTATGGTTACAACAGACGTGACATGACACTTAAGACACTTATTGTCGATGTAACCCCATGAAACGGAAAAAAGGCTGACACACAGCTTTGACTATTGAATAGTTGTATCGTTAAGCGCAGAAATCTCACCGAAACGCGCAAGACACATTCCAGCAACAAGCATCACGACAGACAGATTGGCTTCATGTTGAACGAAGTCGTCGTAATTTACGAAAGGCGGTGCCGTTGGGGGCGATGCAGAAATTAGTGTATCGTCCCCGATTGCCCTTGTGTCGTTTAAACGTTCGACGAAATAGAGCATTGTTTCATTTGTTGAGTTCAACGCTACGCTGAAGATCTCTTCAGCCGTCGTTGAGGGATTGGCTGAAGTCACCTGAATGCCGACCGACCTCGTGAAGTTCGAAATCGCATCGCCGAATAGTCTGAAATGCATGAAAACGATGACGACCATGACAGCGCATCTGCCTAGTTTTCCATGACTCTTCCTATAGATGCAGCTGTGTTATAATAACGATACACGAAAGATATCGGTGCGGAATCGTTTGTCGAAAAATTACGAGTTCAAACACACAGATTGCGATTGAACAGAGTGAGAGAGCAGGGTGTGGGCCGGTGGCCAGCAAAGGACATCCGTTAATGCTAAAGTGAACTAACGCAATGATGTAGCGCGTAATAATGAATGAGTCACGCGGTTACCTCGTGAGCATCGGATCGAAAGGGCTGCCTTCAACGAACACCGATGCGACGCATAATGTGATGCATGAGATCAGCAGCAGAAAGCCGAGGAGACCCGTACGCTCGAGGCCAATGCTGCGCCGTAGCCACGGATAGGCCAACGTCCCACAGACGCCCACAAAGCCTGTTCCGGCGGACACGAAACCCACAACAGCTTCCGAGATTCCCTGCTTGTAAATATAGCCTTGAAGTTGAACGACACGAAATGAACCACAGAATCAGCGTCGCTCGTAGCACGAAATTATCAGGCTGAAAGACAGATAGTTACGTTGAACGCCGCAGCGCCACCAGCTAGAAAGCGTCGATGCGCGTATTAGACATTATTAAATGCCCTTCTTTATAGGCCTTTTTCATGATTAGGCACATATCTAAGCGTACAAATCGTGTTGGGTTCATTTATGGAGTCTACTCATACTTCTCGCTCACGAAGGCGCTCATAAATATTCATATCGAATTGAGGGTAAAGCCGTAAGAGAGCTTATAAGAAAGCTTTTGTTTATAGATACGTTCATATAAACACGAAAGTGTCTCGCATTGTACCACCCATACATATTATACTATCAAGGTTTCTTTGGTTTAGTGTATGGCCTGATGGAATCGACAAAGTCAATTTGATTGTGTCGAAATTGCCCGTTATTTGCCCCGCCGCAGCGGAGAACGCCATCTCCAGGCAATGACCACATAACTTGAATCCCAAAAGCCAAATTTTAAGTCAAATATCACTAGAACTTAAATGAGTCTTTTTCTCGTGTTCGAACATTTGTGGGAGGCTCTTCTCCTTCATTCGTTTCAAACATTTAGACCAGAAACGCGACGTTAGTGATATTATGTGCACGACTGGTCGTCGTTGAAAGTCTTTGGCGAACGAAACCCGACTTCCCATATGTCTCTATTCTCTATATTTCAACCGATGGCAGTGAAAAGTTCTAACGCTTTTTCCTGTCATTGCCCGCAACGGCGTTGTTGCTGCTGTTGTTGCATTAATAATGTGCGTAAGGTGATACCGCGTGAGTTCCGCACGCCGCATCCCATTCAATTGCAAACGTAGGTATTAACTTCACTGCTTGACTTCACTAAGATGCTTACCCACAGTAATACTGTCGAACATAAGTACGGTCATGAACGTCAGCGCGAGGCCGAGTCCGGCGTGGCATACCGGATGCTGTAGAAAACGGATCCATCCGCCTAGATAGTCTCGGATCTTATAGCGAATCCGCTGGCACGGACGCATATCCTCATCTGCAGCCAAATAGAAAGTTCCTTATTAAGAGCCCTATAGGTTTTCAGACCCGCGCTGAGACCTCATCTTCAGGTTCAACCCCGATGCGATTCGCTGGACGTAGTCCCACTAATACCGCATTAGAACAGAAGGTGGTCGAAAACAGTGGCAGGTCGAGGTTTTCTAAGAAACGTATGTGCGTATTTACGTAAGTGCGCGAGAAATAGGAGTGCGAAGTCTAACCAGCTGCTACTGCCAAAGCGTCTATAACCGAGACGTCCATCTTTGTGTCGATGCCCGTGCTATCCATCCAAATGACGGCAACAGGCATTTCCAAAAACGAACTTAATTTTAAAATAGAACAACGGCTGGAACGATGTAAGTGGTGAGTTGCAAAAATGTTAAATATGCATACAGCTATATAACTAGCATAAATACGAACTTAATGTTACATAAAGGAATGTGCTGTACAGTGTTATGTGATGTGCCTGAAATATATATATATATATATATATATATATATATTTATATATAACGTTAGGCTACAGCGTTTTTAATTCCCGTGGGCTCATTTAGCCATTCGCCAAGCAAACAAACCAATCATATATTCCGTGATGGCCTTACCAGCAAAATTGAGGTAGAACATGAGGCAACAACGTCGATGAGCTAACAGGTTCTACTGTAGCCTTTTAGAAAGGTACTCGACAAAAACATTTCGTACGGTGGCAGGCCGTCTAGCGTTTTTCTATTGGCACGGTAATGTAAATTATTAGAGCCATAAGAGGACGCTTGTAATTGGAGACGTATTTGGGCATTGGTTTGCCTAACTGATATAGTGAAAGCAAGCAATGAAATTCACCGTAAAAAGAACAAGGCATAGTACAAATTCAGGCGGCATCATGAACCGGAGGGCGAGGAAGCCACAAAAGGTTTCGTTGTATAAGTTTAAATTTGACATAATAAGCCGTAGATAGATGAGCAATGCACTGTCGATACAACGCAAATAACACCTAAGACGTCTTGGACTAGATAAAATAATAAATTGTTGCGCTAATGTAGACAGCGGGGATGTTAGTGGCAGAAAAGACGAAGTAATTTGTGGTCAAGAATGATTTCCCTATGTGAAAAAACATCAACACAAATACGGTGCAAACGAGTCTACAGCGAGTTTTATTATTGGAATAATAAAAAGCGCATACAGGCCAAAACACATAGGTGCACGGGTTCGAGCCCCGCCGTTGAACATTTGTATTTATGGGGCCCGTCTTACGAAGCAATACAAAAGCATACCTGTGAACGTCGGCGCGGAGCAACCCAGCTGAGCGAGCATTTGGGACAGAAAGGAATGATCAAGGCAATGGAAAGCAGCCGACACGACAAGAAAGACTGCGAGACAAAACCTATGTACCTCAAGCGAATTGGACACACGCTGCTATAAGTGAGCCAACGGGAGATCAGTTGACCGGCCCCTGCAAAGGCCGAACTGGTTAGGCGAAAGGAAATTGGTCGACTCTAAATATGGATCTAGTCTGATCAACACATGTTTCTGAATGACCATTCGGATATAGTCAACGGCCGAGATCGGCCTATAATTGGCTGCGCGGTTTCGTTCACTCTTTTTTTTAATAAAGGAAACCGCCGTGTTTTTAACCGTGATGGCGGTATGCCAGGCTCAAACGAGCGATTTATAATGGTAACTAAAGGTCCTGTAATCGATGGAGCGGCCAGCTTTAACAATTTTGCAGGCACACCTATGAAGCCTTGACTACAGCTTGCTTTAAGTAGTTTGACCTCAGGAACAGAGACAGCAGAGAGGGAAAATACGCTGTCCTTTTTCTTCATAAAGTTCCTATGTATCCGCTATTTTCGAGGAGAGCGACTGTAGTAATACTTAACGTGGCAAAGTGAAGGTCTAGCTTGTCAATTAGCAATTTCTACTGGATCATTCACTGTTTTATCTTCGCAAACTAATAACGCGGATGCTAAGTCTACTGAAATAAGTCGCCTACCACAGAGTACATTAATGAGCTTGCGGACTTAAGAGGCATCATCGCGCAAGAAAGTAAAGCAATTGCGGTAGAATGCTGTCCCCGCAGCTCGTATTGCATGTAGGTAGCGGCAACGACTATTTAAATAGGAAACTTTCAAATCTACCAAATTTATCTTACGATGTCTGCAGTACGTCTTATCAACTCGTCGTAAACCTGGAGAGAAGGATAATTGACCCTCATTGCGCGACCTATCAGAAGCAGGAAAATCCACAAAAGCAAAAAGCTTTTCGTTCATAAGAAGCAGGATTTTGCTTAACACATCGAACGCCAAATTTACGTCTACTGCGTCATAAACTGCTAACAACAAGGCTGAAGACAACAAGAAGATCTTGAGGTTTATATAGGAACATATCAATTTTAGCCATACTGTGACTTCTATGTAGGTTTGGGGCCAATTTTGCCAACGGTTTCGCAGCGCAAGTTTCAAACGCAGGCTGGACAGTAGCCAACATTCAGCAGTTAGAAACAGCTATGTGGTCAATACACGTACAAGACGCAGGGTTGGTTATGCGACCCTTTACAAAGAAGAAGTCTCTAGCGGAAAAGAATGAAGTATAGGCGCTAGACTGCGGGACCAAAACAAGGTTGAGATTTATATATATATATATATATATATATATATATATATATATATATATATATATATATATATAGAATCTCCCACAACTCGTCCAATCAACTTTGGGATCTAGTACAACTGGGCAAAAAGTAATTTTTTCTAGTAGAACAAGGCGCGGAAATGACTTCTAAAAATGAGTAATTAAGCGCGAATACCAAAATATGAGAATTGCAAACAATTTCATTTCTTAATAATTGTCTTCAATATAACATTTGTTCTGCGTTGAGCAAACCTAGAATGCAGTTCAGCAGATACATGCATATTTTCCTCCGAACACGCAGGTAAGATTGGTTTGTCGATAGGATAACTTGGGCTCTCACAATCGTAGATTTACTGAAGATGTCTCAGGACAGAAAGCTTGATACAACCACTTTTCGTAATTTTCCCCACTCCAAAAGAAGACATTTCCGCCTCCTTGTTCCAATAAATAATGGATTATTTTTTCACCGAGCTGTACTAGACCCCAAAGTTAGTACGACTTCTGGGAGCCTATATACATATTTATAAATGTATATAAAGAAAATATTGGCAGAAATGCCAGCTGGCAGTCGTGGCTCCGTGAGACGGTTCGACTTACATACGCCTTGCGAACGATACTTGAGGGCAAGGACGGGAACGCTGACGTAGAGGTCGAGCAGCAGCCGGTACTCCAGATAGACGCTGACGATGTTCCACGCGGCCAAAAACACCGCGCCCAACGCTAACGAGCGAGCCATAATCTGGCCGACGAACAGGGGCGCGAGCAGCTTTGACACCATGTCGATGCGTCGGACCATCGCGTTCATCACTGAATCGACTCGAGTGGCAATGGAACACACGCCGAACGTCGAACACATTCAATTTGTTGTCTTTATACTTTACAACTTTAATATATTATTCAGCTAATCGATACGGTCTGAGAATACTAATAATTTCTATACGTAGTATAGAAATACTCCATTATATATATATATATATATATATATATATATATATATGAGTGTGTATGCTCTTACCGGCTAACTTTTCGCGGCTGCCATGTGCTAACACGATTAGCCAGTCCTTCTCGACGCAGATGATATTCGCAAGCGATCCGAGGCGGCTGAGTACTGCCATGGCGACAACGAGTCCCTGTCCGGCGACCTCGACCCATGGCTCATGGATCTGTTGTTTTAGCTGCGTCTCAAACATCATCACCATGCAGAGGAACGTTGCGCACAACACAACGGTCGCGTTCTGGAAGCCCAGAGACATCTTTGCCGCTTTGTCGCAGCACACATATCAACGCCAAACACAACTATATTCTGAGAAATTTGCTTTGGGATACTGTGGGAGTACAAATGTGTGTTTTTTGCTTCGAGATCCGTCTCGTTTTACAGACCTGTAAGGCCTACCGAAGAAGGTCAGCATGAGAGAGACGAGGTCGCTTACTGATAAAGCAGACCTCGCTGCATCTTTTGGTTGCCGCTGCGGCCTTCTTTAGACTCTCGGTTTTCGGTCGTACAATGACAGATAAACTGTTAGTTGAAAAAAAACGAATTGGGAATAGTTTGGTGTGCATGCTTTGGTAAGATTGCGGATATTGCTGAGGTTTACCAGATTATTGGATCCTCTTTAAGGGGAATCCTATGGCAAAGCGCGCTTGTCAAATAATTTGAAAAACTCCATTACAGAAAACTTAACTTAGATCATAAACAGGGTCTTCAATGCAAAAAAATGGTGTTTTGATAAAGAGCATATAATTTTCCATGAAAGGAAATGCTGCTTAGATAGAATTTTAATCTGCCCATTAATTGAACGAAACGATTGAACGAAAAAAGTGCAAAAATGTTCGTGCACTCCGTGTATGCTATGCATATCGGGCAGCATTGAACACTGTCAACTGGTTTAGCGTTCCGTATTGCACCGAAACAACCGGTGGAGGGTGTGCGTTTGCAAGGACTATATAAGAACGTATCCACTGCATGGGTACGACACGAGCCAAGTACGAAATAATTTGGACTTGCGTCCACGAAGTTTAAGCCTCGTATATATATATGTATATAACCGTAAATACAGTTTTGTGTAGGCCTTGCATTTTTGAACAACTGGCAAATTATTCGAAGTTGGAATCCCGGAACTGGAATCCCAACTGCTATACGCAATGTCACCGCTTGCACACAAACAGACATCTTCGTGCAGGCTGGCATCGATGGCACTGCAGTCGACTCTCAGCCTACCCGAGAGTCGTCCTTCCACTCACCACCCGTCAAGTCCGTTCTTCTGGCCGGTGACTCCAACATCTCCCGGCTTGCGACGAACGTGCTTGACATGATGGGTGGCGACGTGCGCTGTAATATCTCGGGGCAAGGCGGCGCCACGTTAAGCAAGGTTATCGCAAACGTGCGTCGCCATATTGCCATATATAACACACAGCCGACGGACCAGCTCGTCATGCTGCACGCCGGGTTGAATGATATCTTGAAGAGCCCAGCCAGTGAGGATATTGTCGAGGTGTGGAGGCGGATGGAGCATCAGCTGAATGACCTGGTGAAGTTCTGCGAAGCCAACAACGTCAGGCTGACCGTCTGTTCTATCCCGGTAGTAACAGGTGGTCCAGGCAAAGACCGCCGCGCGGATTGCGAAGTTGTTAACGGTAAAATGTGGGCTAAATTTAAGGATTCGGCCGTGCTTTATCGTGACTTCTCGTATATCCAGCGCTGTGCCCGGTCTATGGACACCGATGGAGTTCATTTCAACCGCCGTGGAGCAAGGCAGGCGGCCAGGCCTATCGCCCGTGAAGCCGCCAGTTTCCTGGGAGTGAAACCTAATATTGCGGGAATTAACATTAAGTTCAATGCAACTCGGCGTCAACCAGCTGACCATTCCTCCCGGGCATTTTCCTCCTCTGTTGCCGGCAGTAGTATAAACAACTTTAACTACCAAACCGGGATCGCTCCTTTTCAACACCGTCCTCCACCCCTTCCTCCACCGCCGGTTCTCCCAGCCATCTGGCCCCCCCGGCTCCACATACCGCCTCCACCTCTGCCACCAGTACCTCCACTTCCCAGCCTCTTCCCAGACTACCTGCTGTTTTAAAACAATCTAGATTAAATTACCACCCCAAAGTCTCCGCCGAACAGTTGGCATCACTTACCCCTGCGGATAAAAACGCGATAAAATGTTTATATTTTAATGCACGTTCGATAGGTAAAGATGATCGTACACAATTGCTCAGTTCATATACTGCCTTAAATGATATTAATATAGTGTTTATAACCGAAACCTGGTTAGGTGTAGGTGGCAAGCACGTAACCGATAGAGAACTGTCGTGTGATGATAGGTACTCAGTATTTCGATGTGATCGTGGCTCCCGAGGAGGGGGGGTTTGTATATTAATTCAAAACACGATGAAAGTTTGTGAACTAAGACTAGAGAGTGGCATCGAAGCTGTCGCGTTAGACGTTTATTCCAAACATAGTTCCATCAGGGTTGCCTGTTATTATGCAACAAACGCCGGCACCCTTGCTGAACGCAAGAAACGCATGAAAACTGTATGTGATTCATTTGACTTAATTTGTGATACAACCAGTCCAATTTTAATTTCTGGAGATTTCAACCTTCCAAAAATACACTGGAAGGATATCACGCTTTTAGATTCGCAAACCATGGAGTCCACCTTTGTTAATGCCTGCATCACCAACGGCTTACATCAACAAATAGACGAGGTCACTCGCCCTCGACTGTATTGCCATGGTGCTGAGGCTGCGCAGGTCAGTTCCAATGATGAAATAGATAACACATTCGCCACTGTAAGTAATGCTAAGAATCACTTCGCTACTCAATGTAATGACACTAACATAAATAATAATTTCAGTAAACTATCCAGTCACACCAATAGTAATGGTAATAGATATAGTAATGACAGTCATGCAACTAGTCACATTAATAGTAATGGTAACCTTAGTAGTGTTAGCCAATTAGCTACTAGTTTTACTAATAGTTGCATTGTCACTGATGAAAGAATCTTAGGTATCTCCGACGATGACGACGACAATCTGGGCTCTATTATTGATTTAGTTTTAACCTCAGACCCGTCCATCATTGAAGATATACGAGTATTTCAGTCGCCAATTCCATCCGACCACAATGCCATTTCGTTTTCTATTTTATTTGATGCTAATTATCCTACGGTAGACGAGGGAGGTTATAATTTCTGGAAGGGGGTCTATGAAATAATCCGCTGTAGGCTTGCTTGTATAAACTGGAGGAACTTGTTTTTAAATTGCGATACCGTTGACTCGATGTATGATAGCTTTGTATACCAGATACATTCACTAATTGAAGAGTTTGTACCTAAACGAAATGGCAAGTCAAAAAATAATGCAAATTTACGTAAATATGTCACCAATCTAGAACGGTTGATTGACCAGGAGCCAAATGTGCAGTATGAAAAAAAGTTAAGAAAGGCGACTAGAAGACTTCGTATAATGGAAGAAGCCAGTCTTGATTTTAAAAACACAAAGTCGTTTTTTAGATATGCAAATAAGCGATTAAAAGGAAAAGAAAACATTGCGGCTTTAAATATAGATCAGACGGTCCTCGTAGACGACGCTTCTAAAGCAAATGCATTTAAGGACTTCTTCTCGTCGGTTTATGTTGCCCAAGGGAGTTCAGTTCCCGAAGGTGTTTCCAACGACGTGGTCTCGAAAGATAGTTGTCCATACTTGGAAATATCAGAATATAATATTCTTTCTAAAATCAAACAACTACCCACTAAATGCAGCTTTACTCCTGATTTAATCCCACCCATATTTTATAAAAATGTAGCGTCTGCGATAACTGAACCCCTTTTCTTGATATTCAGTAGGTCTTATGAGGATGGCATTGTGCCAAAACATTTTCGGCAATCAGTCGTAACCCCTGTACATAAGAAGGGTCTAAGGTCAAATGTAGATAATTACAGACCTGTAGCTCAATCATCTATCGCATGTATCATCTTTGAAAAACTGCTAGTGGACCACATTTTTAATTTTTTTCAATCTAAATGCTTGCTGGATGAGAATCAACATGGTTTTACTAAAGGCAAATCCACGGCAACTCAACTCGTCGAAATGACTCAAGATTGGGCTGTTATGATAAACAATAGGCTGGCCTTTGATTGTATATATTTTGATTTCTCGAAGGCATTTGATAGAGTAAACCATGTAAAACTTGTACAAAAGCTTAGGTACTTGGATGTAGATACTCGCTCTGTATCATGGATTGCTAGTTATCTTACCCGTAGAGAGTTCTGCGTTCGCGTAAACAATAGCTTTAGTGAGTCGGGCACGTGCCCCTCAGGTGTTCCTCAGGGATCAAGCCTCGGGCCACTTTTATTTTGCACATTTGTTTTAGATCTTTGAAACGTTATTCCTGAGTCGATAACTTATAAGCTTTATGCTGATGATTTGAAACTATACGGGCTTCCAACACCGCTAGCGAAAGGCAAGTACTACAGAGTACGATTGAAGCGGTTTCTAAGTGGTGTGTGGATAATGAAATGCTTATATCAGTGCCGAAATGTGCTGTATTGTGTTTAAAAGAAGCCCATAACTACACGCTACATGGGGAGGCTATCCCTATTTTAAATTGTATTAGGGACCTAGGGGTAGCGGTGACACCGCAACTGGATTTTAGCACCCATATTACACAAGTCATCCGATCAGCTAACCTTATATCTAATACCATATTTCGTTGTTACATAATTAATGATTACAATTTTTACATGAGGCTTTATAATAGTTTGGTTGTACCTAAGTTTCTCTATTGCTGTGAGGTTTGGCGGCCTTACTTAGATAAACACATTGAAGCAATGGAAAGTGTACAGAGGAGATTCCTTCGTCGTGTCTCGTTAAGGTGTAACGTTGCCCGAAATTCTATTGTGATAAGCCCTATTCGGGAACTTCAGTCCAGAGCGGATTATCGCATGTTCAATCGTATTATAAACTCATCAAATAAGTCAAATTATTTTAGCATTCGGTTGAACAATCTTAGAAGCGGTAACACCATCTCGTCGAAACAAATTGCCAAGACAGATCGTGTAAATAACATGTTTTCGTGGCGGATGGCGAGGGCAATGAGAACTTAAAGCACTAACAGTGCAAATGTCGCCACACAAGTAAACTGACTATTGTATGTATCTAGGTAACGGTTTCTAAAATGTAAATATTGTCCCCCCTTTGACTAAATAAAGGTGCATTTGATTTGATTTGATTTGATTTAATGTACGCCTTGATAACCAAGTCGTCGTTTCTCTTTCAAGCATAATCATGTTGAACTGGCAATTCATTAAAAAACAGCCGAACGACTAAAGCAAGCCAATAGAGCCCTGTGCACGACTAATTCTGGCTATATATTCACTCATGCGGGTCTGCTTTAAAGAACGTCCACAATTATATTTGGCCCTGTCTCGCGATATACACTGCTTCAAAATATTGCTTAAAAAAGGGTTGACTGAAAGAGAAAAAGCCTCTACCAGTTTGAGTTTTGTCTGCTGATCGCTTAAAATTGCGGAGCAAACTGACTTCTGATACGATTTAGTGCAAACAGGTTTTCTCGTTCCCGGCTAGTAAAGGCGGTAGATGAGCTCAGCTGAGTATACATTAAAAGAACCACCCAAAGATACTCAAGGGCATGTTGAGTAACCTGGGCTCACCAGAGGAGACTATCCTAAGCCTTGGAAAACGGCATAGCAAATAACTATCCGCTCTGTCCAGAGATGAAACTGCTTTCCGAGCGGCGCCGCGTTCTCTCCCCGTTCACGAGTTCTACTGTGCTATGTATATATATATATATATATATATAGAGAGAGAGAGAGAGAGAGAGGGAGAGAGAGATACATTCATAACAATATGTACTTATTTTAAGGTTTGATAGAACTCCGCAAGACTCAATATTTTTTCCTAATGGTGGGAGGGGCGGGAACGTATTGTTTAGCAGATAGAATGAAATCCCCCTACATAATTGTGCAATTTCTACGTTTGCGGGAGAACCAGTCAACGCATGAAGAAACTGATCATACCGGCGTGTTCGGCGGTGAATTTTGCAAAATAAAAGGCATTTCGCTAGCTTGTGTAGCGAAAAGCGAATAGCCAGATTAAGGAAAGTCATACAAAGACGATATGTTGTTATGTCCTACGTTAACGCTTTTACGTGCAAAATCGTACAATTTTGCCATTACGACCAACAATGTACGTTCAAAAAACATACCTCAGGTACTAGCAAATTTACTGCCCACAATTTCCGTACCAAAATGGTGGTGCTGCGTTACGTAGTTGCCAAGTAACTAAGCTTTTTCGACAGTCATAGTTGTTATATTTTGCGTTAAAGCTTTCACGTCCAGAACCGTAAAATTTTGCCAAGACGTTTCCGCCCCCTCCTTCCATTGGGAAAAATTATTCTCTTGTCAAGGACGCATTTGTTATACAGGGTGCGTAAGTTAAATCCGGACTAAACGTCATCGCCCGTTTTGCAATTTATGTCTAAAGAAAAACAGATATTTCGGTAATTTTCTTAACGTGCCGTTAGGTACAATCCTGAGGAACATTTTTATTCAATGTAGCCACCACCACCAGCAATTACACTTTCAATTCTGGCGCGAAAGCGCCCGCAGGCCTTCTTCAAAGTTAGCGGATTGAGATTCTTGAATGACTCGACAATGGCTCTGCGTAGCGCTTCTGTATTTGCATGTCAAGACCTGTTGGTCTCTTGCTCAACAACGCCCCATACATAGAAGTCCAGGGGATTCAAGTCTGGACTGCTAGAGGGGCATATCTTTTTGTCCCAGAACGCCGTCATGTTGCCCCGTAGCCAATCCTGGACGAGATTACTGGTGTGGGCAAGAGCGCCGTCTTGTTGAAAGACAATTGTCTTCCATTGGACACTCTATCAATCCATGGTTTCACCACGCTTCGCAGAACACGTAAATACACTTCCTTTGTTACGGTTTCGTGTCTGTCAAAAAAGTGTGGGGGCATCACGTCTCCTTTATTCGACACAACACTTAGGACGTGCACACTGGCAGGATGTTTGGTTCTATGCACGATTGGTACATCTTCAGGGTTCTTTGCGAGCCACCGGTCATTTTTCGGGTTATGTTTTTAGTCAATGGTGAAGATTTTTTCGTCGGAGAAGAATCGAAGATGTCCCGCCATTTCGTGTCTCAAAAACGTGAGGATGAGATGGCAGCAAGTCATCTTCTTATTTTTCGCGGCCTGAGACAACATATGTCTGACTTTAAACGTGTAAGACTTGTAGCGCAGTTCTTCGTTGATAATCCGACGCATAGAACAATCACTCATATTGAATTTGCTAATCGCTAAACGGCGCATCGATAGACTTGGATCCTTAAAAACGCAGTTTTGCACCATTTTGATCACTTTTGGCGTCCTCACTTCTCGTCGGCGGTTGTGAATCTTCCGTCCAGGTGTTGCACTACCTAGCCCTGTCTCTTCTGCATCTCTGTAGCGTCGGGCAATGTAGTGGACCGCTGCTCTTTTAAATCCGGTGATGTTGACGATTTCGGCTGGCCGATGTCCGGCACAAAGCAATTGGATAACGGTTGTTCATCGGTCATATTCTGGACCTAGGTTGCGGCGGCCGTCCATGATGACAATGCGTTTAAGTCCTAAAAAATGTAAGTCCTCCCGAGGAAAAGTTTTTTTTAGGCTACGCTTCGTAATTTTCCTGTTCCATCGGCTAGGCCGAGGACTGTTTCGCCACAGCGTTGCTCTGAATGTCGTACTGATTGCAAGCAAATGACAACCCTTATGAGATCGAAGAGGAAAAAAGGCCCCTTGTCGCAAGAGCGATATTTTCAGTCACCCTATTGTGAATATACTTGGGTACGCTTGGTTATTGATGCGTTATGCAGCGCATCTAGGTACAAACACTATTTGGCTCCTAACGTGTGGGCAAGACCCTACCTCCGGAGCAATTCGGATTCAGTAAGGCTCGAGGCACACTAGGCGAGCCATGTACTCCAGTCGAAAGCGCCGTCTTTATTGATTATGTCATGGCCTTTGACAAAATTGCCCAGTCGATTCCTTTTGACACGTTAGGGCGCGTGCTTCTCTCCTACGAGTAATTGCCAGCTTCTTTGCTGAAGACCGCCTTGAAGTAAATATAAGGGGCGAGGGCACCTTGGAACTGAGTCAAAACGTAGGGACTCTTCAAAGGAAGCCTCTCAGTTGCCTGGCTTTCTGCCCACTCATTGCACACCTAGCCCGCCATGTGCACGAAGAGTTTAGAAACGCAGCCATCGTCATGTATGGGACATAGTAGTGGCCCACCGTGACCGCGGTGTAATTCTTCGAACTGTCGGCTACGCTATATGGCTAAACTTATCTTCATCGTAAGGGCCTGCAAATAGATTCGCGGAAGACGAAAGCCATTCAGTTTTGCCGTAGGAGTTGATTAGCTGCAGCAGATGCAATACCTTACTGTGGTACGCAATACCCTGCTAATCGCTGGAGTTTGCTCCATGCTTCCCATATAGACTACACTATTTGGGAGCGACTTATTCTGACCCAGTCTCCGGGCACAAACTTTGTTTCGACTGACGCACTCTTCCTGTCTGCATTCTCCTTCTGTTTGTACTGTTATTCGTCCGCTCAAGCTCGCTCATCCTCATCGTTTTGCTCGGTGTTCCTCGCCGGATACGGCCTCGCCGGCCTTCCCGTTCCTCGTTTACCTAATCGTATTGTCCTGCGATTCAACCTGATTTCCGTGACGCACCACTTCACGAGTAGCGCGGTCATCAGGGCCCTGTTCGACTGCCTCGTACTCGTGCCTTTTCTATCCGCAAGCCTGGCATCCACCCACTCTGTGTTCTCGCCCTGCCGCCAATTTGGTCCGCTTTGTTCCGGCGGCCTTCCGATTTCCCGCATTTCATTCACTTACTGGTGTCGTCCTGAGATCCACCTGGCCTCCGTGACGCATCTCTTTACGTGTAGCGCGGTCGTCAGAGCCTGTTTGACCGGCAATGTCTCTTTGAAGCGGAGCTTTTCTCTCACCTCTGGCATTGTTGCTCCCATAAAGAGAAAAGGTGGCTCCTTAGCACCCGGCCCCAAGCCTCGAACTCGCACACCACCAGCAGTCGCAGTGCCGCTATGACTTGCCGTTGTTGTCAACGGTCGCTTCCTTGTGTTCCTTGAACATCTCCGTTAGCTTCGTCACTAACCTGGCGAACTCGGTTAGAGGCGCATAGCTCTTTTTTCCGGCGCCGTTGCTCGTACTAAGAGCACGATATTGTGCTTGGCGTTCGGAGCCGGGACAGTATAGTAGTATTGCACACGACTTCGCGTCGGCTAGCTATCTCCACCAGATACACAGGTAGATGCTACTATTGTATGGACGATAATAGTTTTAGTCTATCTAGCTGCTTGTAATGCTTTGGTATGGCAGACAGATACTGATTGATTGATTTATTGTTCGCTTGGCATGTATACCTAAATACACATGTCACCCTTCTTTATCAGGGGCGCTTAGAGCGGCAGCATATATATTGCATACGCATCTATATAATCCATGTCTTCTACTTCAATACCTACTGAGTGTTATGGTCATAGAGCTGCCATTGAAACAGAGTTTGCCATTTTCGACAGTATTTACCTTTCAATCGGGCGGTTTTGTCCACCCACCGACCGATGGGCGCCCCGAATAGAATAATGGCCACGGACGCGCTAAATCCGTAGATTGCTGCCAGTCGAAGCGAATCTGGGTAGAGTTTGATGTAGAAAAGGCCAACGGCAAATGACCACATGTTATCGCCCCACGAAGAGAGCGCCCGGCTGAGGTAGAGTTTGGTCGTGTTTCGCCATCGGGGCTTTGCAACGCCACCGACGCTTCCTGCCGGCGCCGGCGCCGCCGCCGCCGTCGCTGATGCAGCAGGATCGCCACCGCCAGGTGCGGTCCATGTCGCCGTATGACCGAGACCGTCTGGAGCTCCTGCGGATGACCGTGTTGACTGTTTCCTGTCAAATTCGTAGGCACCATTTATTAGAACAAAAACTGTCTTGTCTTGTTACACCTCCAATTAGTCGTAAATACGCGTCAAAAATGATCATTTTCACAATATCGTTGTACCCGGAGTCGCCTGCTGTACTGTACGTTGGGTGCAAACCCTGCACACTTGGATAAACGTAGTCAGCACGTGTTTGAGCAATTGAGCTTTGATAATTGCAAGCCTGCACGATATATATATATATATATATATATCCATATCGTTTACCGCATTAATAATTAGATGATTAAATTGATCTATATATATATATACATTTTATCGTCTAATATTTAATGCGTTAAGCCATTGGGCTACATAATTTAGCGATCGCAGTAACAGAAACATATTTGCGAAAGTGCCCTTGAAGTACTTGCACCGCTAGTCTGTGTAGCCGGTTGTGGCAAAGTAGTGCCTACAACCGCCAATAAATCCAGAGATTATTAGTGACTGTGGTGAACCTAATCCGAAGTTATACCGGTGCAAAACTTCTGTTGATGCCGCGCAAACGACAGCGCCCTAGCTATTCGTCTCGTATTTACAGTAAAGGACAAATAAAAAACCGTGCAGATACTCGTTCTGAACAGCTGGTTTTACTTCTCAACCTGAGAACAACCAGCAGCTACTCTTTGCTTGCTATTCATTTACGCAATTCCAATTAGCAGCTGCCTAAAAACCCTATCTAAATATGCCCAGAAGATCATGATGCGATATACTGATCAAATGCTTGTGTAGACGTGTTTTTGATGATACAGTGGTCGAGTAGGCTGTAGTTCCAGCAAACACCGAGACTTATCGAATGGACCCCTAACTTGATTATAAGTTTGACTGCGTTGCTCTTAACTTTGCTAACTTAGTAAAATGCGGATTGTTTAACGGCGAACTGCTACCACCATGCTTGACATTATTTTTATGCGACGTTTTCTGTAAGCTTTGTTTGTCGATAACGACACTGCCTCCGCAGCATTGCCACGTAGGGGTCATTATCAGGTGTTCTGTCTGGATCTCCAACATCTTCACATGTTTATTTGCGCCACTGGGCACAACAAAAACCTTATTGTTCTTAAACCCCTCTTCCATGATGGCAAAACTATTCGCCTTTCTCCTTTACCATTAACAGAGCTGAGCTATTCTTATTCCGCGCCGCATCTTCCCATCACGTCCGCGAGCAGCTATATCTTGTTGAGAGCCCAGTCGCCATAACAAGAGACTTCAATCTACACTGTATCAGTTGGTACCGTTTTTGTTTACCTACATCCATGAATCAGGTAAAAAGGCAGATTATTGATGACCTCTTTGGTATTAACTCAAATATTTTCCTCAATGGCCTGAAGACCTATGCTGTATAACCGCAATACAGTTTTGCACAACGTTCCTTCTCAGATAACCTTATAATGTCCATTATGAAACAAACGCCAATTTAAATAGAGCACTAGTTAATCTAGTTAATAAAAACCAACTAAGGAATGCAAACTCTGTTTCTGACCATGTATGACATCGCGCACTGTGTGTAAGTATAACAATAAGATATAATTCATATTAAGATTGCCGTCCATAGTAAAATACGGTCGGCCCCTTAAAACATATGGACATTTCATATGCTGAATTACTAAAAGTCACGCAAAACTAAAATAAATGTATAAGGGAAGGCTACCCTTTAGACAAAGTCGAACAATAACCAGGTGTTCTGTAGTTATGCTGATCAATCTCGTATATGGTTTAATATAACATCACTTTCTGCTGAAAAACGTGCAGGCATTCAGCGTGTGGTGTAGCATCGTAGACTGCCGTTGACACAGCCATAAGTTCGTTATCGAGATTGAAGATACTTCTAGATTTCCTCAAAGATGCGCTCTCAGTCCTTTGCTCTGGATGTTAGGTCGTATATACTAGATATAGGGTTTTATAAAATATCAGAGATGACTTGAAGTGATATATAAAAATCAATGATGATAGTGTATGCCGCTTCTTGCGTCTATAACGACAAATATATAAGACAATAACGCCTGGCTTCTATGTAATATTAAACGGTATTCCTATTATGGAAAACCTCTATATTCTTAGGCCCCAGGTTTGCTAGTCCTAATCTACCTCTGGCAGTCGTAAGGCGCGGTCGCGTTTGGCTTCACTCCGTGAAACTTCGTCAAATAATGCAGGAACCTGAGGTTTGTAACAGGCTGGCTAATTGCATTCAAAGGCCTTAGCGGTAGGGAGCCCAACACGATCAGCAAACACTGCAAGAAGTCTCGAAAGCCCCTTAAACGCAAAATTTCGAAATTTAAACGTCATCTAACATAATCAGAGATTCAAGTCGATCGGTAGTTTAGGCTGGCTCGGGTCCTTATATGTGTATATCTATATATCTTAACGACACTCTATAAGAACTACAACGACCAGTGATAAAACGCCTCCCGCAGTGTTGCTCTCCACAGGGAGCGTTTAGCAGGATGGTAGCAGCGCCCCGGACCAGAGTGCCGATATAAGTAGGACCGCTTGGAGTTCAATTCCCAATGAACCCTACGTTTTTACTGGCTTATTCTAATGATTTGGCGATGTTAATGCAATTTATATACATATATATACATTTTTTAATTTTTGTTTCTAAAGCAGGCTTCTGGCGAGCGCAAATGGTCTTAAACAATGATCTCGACAAAATAGCTGTCATAGCACAAACGCCAATCAACCACGCGGCAAAGAGAAAAACGTAAACACAATCCTAAAGAGCCTGACAGGGGAACCTCGTGTCACCGCAAAAGAGACTAGGACACGGAGGAAGAAAGTCGGCACACTGACTGCTAACAAGATCGCGACTTGGGTGCCAGGGCACGCCTGACAACCTTCCTCTAAAGCAGCTCAAAACATCTCGTCATGCTTGGAAGCTGCCAATCAGAAGAGGACCGCAAGCGCCTCCTTTCTCTGGGATGGCCAGCAGCTGCCGTTATAAGGGTGTCGCACCTTGGGGCCAGCATCCTGAAGGAAACCCTTCTTCGGATCCTTTGCCCGGGAAGGCTACCCTTTAGACAAAATCATCTGGCAAAACATGGCTTTACAACTCTACGGCACTGTCAACGAGGCCGACCGTAGAACAGAGGTGGTCATGTCAAGCCAATTAAGCGAATCGGGAGATGACGGCGAGCCCACCACCGGGGCTCTAGCGGCGCTCCGGCTTCCTAAGGATGCAACGCCTCTCTAGGACAAGGATCTCCTAGAGCAAAAGCTACTATGGGCTCAAGGGACCTTGGACCACTACCATGCTACATGACAAACCAAGAAGAGGGGTGTAGACATACTCCACGAGTGCCCGGTGCGGCCACAGGGCCTGCACTTCGGTGCCATCCCCATGGATAGCGCTCCTAGCATGACAACAACCCTTCTTCTAGTGAAGAAAGAAAACAGAACCTACGAAAATATGATTAGGGAGACGGGCTCCGGCTGGACGCCAATGCCAACAGCGTCAGGGTAAATCGCGTCCACAAACTGCCCAGCGGTGATGTGCGGCTAGTGCTGGTCAGTAATTAAAAGACCGACAAGGTCACGGTCGAAAGACGGGCATCGGCGTAAACCGTCCATCCTTACGGCAGCTCCTGGGGACTTTATGAGGGGCACCACCTGTGGAGGACTCCCTTGATGTCTTGTGGGGTTGTCTATCGAGGAGCCGCTGGCATCTGACCCCCTCCCCCACAAAGGGGAGACACCGGCCGGTGGGCGTTCCCGGTCGGGGTCACCCTGGTTAACAAAAGAAGTCGCAAGGGAATGCAAGCATCACCAACCACATGCAAGCAACTCCTAACGTTTTCTCCTAACGACGCCGGTTTATAACGTACTCTAACTGAACTGCAACCGCAGCAGCAGAGGTACCCTTAACATAAGAGATCGGGAGTTGACCTGCTGCTACCTAGCAAGCCCAGCGTCCTGTGGGCGGAAAACCGTCCCTCGGAGTGGCTCGCAGACACCGGCAAGTTAACGGGCATTGAACTGGAGCGTCGCAGCCCCATCTTTGTATCTTTGGACACGGCAGCGGCCATGGTTTTACCTGGATTTTTGAAGCGAACGTTGAGCGTTTTTATTTCTGCTATACCCCCCTGTATTCTATTTGACGGCCTGAACAGGCTTTTCGGCGAATCGTCCTCCTCTTTTATGCAAAGTGACGTCCCAGCTCTTGTTTTAACTGGTGATTTTAACGCGCGGCTAGCATATGAGGTTCTGCCGGAACCATCTGAAGAGGACTCGGAATCCTTGACTGGCTTACGGCCGGGAAAATTTTCGCTTTTACCACGTGTGCGCCCACCTTCCAGAGGGCCGGATGCTCCCCATACATCGATCTGACTATCACGCGGTGGGCCGAGGCCCACATAATTTTTAAATTGGAGGAGCAGAATTTCCGAGAGCAGTAGCGGCAGAAGCCTGGAGACACGCAGGACCGCAGGTCTTGTCCTCATACCTAAGGGCTCTGGGACTTCGCAGAGGAGAACGGCCTGCTGTCAGACGCCCAGCACGAGTTTCGTAAGAGCTACTAAACTATCGGCGCCATAAGGCAGGTCCAGGTGCAGGCCGAACTCGTTGAGTCGGCGCCAAGAAGACGAGACCTAAATACCTTCCACAGGAAGAAGGCGCTCCCAGAGGGTTGTGAAATTACCATACACACAACTCAAATCCTGACAGGTCACAACGATGTTCAGTCCTACCTGTTCAAGATCGGGAAGGCAACTAGCCCCAAGTACATCTACTGCGGCGATTAGCCAAAGGACATTTTTCTAACGCCTTTTTAGCCTTAGACCTACGTTTTTTTATATTTACGCTTTTTAGGCTTTTAACCTACCCAACATGAGGGCCAACCCTAAAGGTGCTCTTTCCCGTAGCTCCCGGGGTACACACCCACCAAGAGAAGTAGGCTCGCCTCCCCTGACTGTTTAATGAGAAGAGCAAGCGCATTTTCCAGTTAGTCCTAAAAAAGAGTTTGCTAATCCTGCCCGCGGTATACCCATACTAATGCTCTAATTTTCTCGCTTAAATATAATTATGCGGTGTTTAAGTGGGAGATCACGATGGATAGTGTACATGATGGAGATCAACAGTTTTCTATCTAGGAACAGAGACTTCTGCAAAAGATAGATTAAACGCTCGAATGTTTTGTAGCGCAGTTTTATAGAAGATCATTATTATGATTAAATAAACCCGATGGCAAATTCTTGATTTTGCTATAGGCATGAATGTCTCGGTGCAGGCTGTTCCCTGTGACATGTGTTTTTGTTTGCGGCAACACGGATATAACCAAAAGTAAAGTGTTGGCATTTTGAAAGCTTGCAGACGTATAGGTTTCTTTACCTAGGTTCTGCTCTGTAAGCCAAACATTCCAACAACGACTAAACGCGTGATTTTTTTCATTTTTACCTGGGTCACTGTAACCCCTAATTTAGTAAACCTATTCGGACTAGAGTACCCTTGTTGGTGCGATCAAACAGGATTCACACTACAATAATTCTCGCTGGGGTTATTTTTACCCAAACCTTGCACCAGACAACCTCTTAGACACATTATATCCTTGTAAATTGGACCTTTAAGCTTAAACTGCACCGTAGTCATCCAGTCAAAGAGTTTGTCTCAAGCGTGACACTACTAGGTTCTTGTTTTGTTTTCCGCTTAGTGTATTGCCATTGTTTAAACATACTTCACATATGTTTGGCAACAGGACGGAGTGGAGATGGCCAAGGCGTTGACTAAACTATGAGCAGTGGATTTAACCTGGATTGTTAAAAAATGCCGCACTTAACCCACACCCATATATATATATATATATATATAATGTGAGCCGACTCAGTGTTTATCTTCCGTGTCCCCATATTGTGGCTGTCAAAAAAAACACTCTAGTAAGAGCTGTAAAGCATTAAAATTACAGAATTTTATGTTTAGCCTCGTGGAAGCACAACTATGCGTCTACTACCTATTGAGTAAGTCAGCAAATAGTCAAACTCGTGTAAGGATTAATATACCTACCATCAAAACTCTTCTATTGGGATAAGGTTGTCCAACATAAATGAGTGGGTCTTTTGCGTCTTCAGCTCACAGAGTCAGGATGTGTGGTAAACGAAGACGTTGTAGATTTCGCGTACCCATAAACCATCATTGTGTTAAAGCATTATGTTTTAAAAATTCGTTAGTGTGCAATTACACTAAGAGGTACTTAGCACAAAAACATAACGCCTACAACACACTAATTAGCATACGCAGTAATTGTCTCATAATATTTTTGTATGTACATCGTACACGGGATCCGCGCGGCAGAGAGACCTGCCCGAATGTCGATAGATCAGCTTGAACTAAATGTGCTCTTTGCTTAGTACCTCTCTGTTGACCGCTTGCTGTGGCAAGTTGTTTCGGCACAGTAATATAAAGCAGTCGAGCCCGGTTGCGTGGTGCATTCGTTTGGGCCTCGCAACCGGATGAGACACATAGGTGCGCGGGTTCGAGCCCTACCATTGCACATTTGTATTTATGGGGGTCCGTTTATAAAGCAATGTGAAAAACAGCTCCATGAACGTTATATCTTAGCTAAGGGTCAGCCCGAAAGCTGTACTTAGTTATATAAAGCACTTAGTTGTGCCACAAACGATTGTGGCTCTCTTTTCTGGACTTTTTGTCGCTAGTAGGGTCGAAATCATGCGTGTGCCGAGGGGCAGCGTACGCTCAAGTCTCAATCGTGGCCGCATAAACTGCATACGGACACGCTCGACAATAGAGGGTACTATATTGTCTCTTTCTCAAATCATCTTCTAAAATGGCGTTCATTGCAGTAGTTCTAGGCCGCGTTATTACGCTGCAAGGAATATGAATAGTGTATGAAAATGTGTACCTCCTTTTACGATGAAAGGGATTTCTACGATCATTTCAACACTATGATGTGTAACAATTGTGCTAGACCGAGTCGGTTAACTCAGTCAAAGCTTCTATAATCGTCTGCCTAGAACAAAGTTCTTAGAGCAAATTCTAAATGAATACCAACGTTTATGAAGTGCAAATGCGCACCTCATGACCTTATGATAGACGGTCTCGTAGCAACATAAAATTACTGAGACACTCATTATCCAAATATTTTGTTTTCTCTAAGATTTCTCTCAGAATAGTTCATTCGGCAGTATATTAGCCTTCACACACAGGGGACGTTTACAACCAACGGACCAACCAGGAACCTCTTACAACCAACTAAGCCGTGTCGAATAAGTTTCTTTAAGAAAAAACAAAAAAGGATTGCTTTTAGCATTCTGCGTGCCACCGTTATTTCATTCCGTATAATATGTTATGCAAGAAATGCCTTCGGTACACAGAAAGGATAACTACGAATGACCAGGCGGCAGACATTACTAGTCCTCCGGGAATTAAAGAAAATCAAGGACTTTGCAATGGCAGGAATTGTTTTGCATATAGTTGCATGCTGAAATGAATGCCGACTTTGAAGACTTCGTTTGTGGTCTCCACGTTGTCGGCTTCACACTCAGAGTCTACCTCGTCCCCTTGACTTCAACAAAAATAACTGTTAGTTGGTATTTTGTGTATACATTTGGCATCTTGCCTAATTAATACAAATGTTGATAACACCTTTTAAATTGTCGTAAAATTGTCAACGTCCCGACGTTAGTACTTCATCAGACGTTCTGCGGTTTACGGAAACTCTACCGTTAA
Source organism: Dermanyssus gallinae (assembly GCA_003439945.1). Taxonomy (NCBI): domain Eukaryota; kingdom Metazoa; phylum Arthropoda; class Arachnida; order Mesostigmata; family Dermanyssidae; genus Dermanyssus; species Dermanyssus gallinae. Next base: position 339,212 of record QVRM01004416.1, on the reverse strand, counting down.
TGGAAATCGTCTTATAATGAAGGTGAGCTCGTCCTCGTTGTAGTACTCCCCTTACACACACACATGCAGAATAATAGATCAGTCCAAATTGTGCCTTTCTAACTTCTGCATACTGACCTGCTCTCTTTATCCAGTCGCCTACCTCGGGGGTGCTTTTCGAGGCTGCGATTTCTGCCAAGCGTGCGCACATCGCCACTGTCCTCAGCATCTCTGAAGCTAGCCTTAGTGTAACGCGTCATTCTGGTGTTCCCACGTGTACACCCGGTCACCACTGGGCACCATGAGAATGTTGGTCAATCAAGCTCGATTCACATCCGAATACCAATATCAAGTAGATAGATTTGGCCGAGTTTGCCAAAACCGATACTCCAATGCTGCACGGCTTCTTCGGCTGAGTCGAAGTAATTATCACTGTTTACATGGTCGCGCCAACTCATCTGCACTCGAAGCTGTCCTGTAGTATAACAAATTGCTACTAGAACAAAGGTCAATAGACTAGATCGTATGCAGCAGCTCAGTTCAGACCTGTTCAGTTCATGTTGTATGAGGGAATTCGCGGAAAGTTGGCAAGGTCGTTGTTGCCAGCCGCGATCCGAAAGCGCGAACGGCTTGCAGCGAGAAGAAGCGGACGACTGTGAAAGCAAGGCTTGGCACAACGGAGTACGAGTCCTCAGCTGATGCTAGATGGGCCCTCAAACGCGCATACTAACCCATCTACCTGCCTGACGACCCCTTCGTCGACCCCGTTCGAGACTCTTTCAAGTGTAGTTCCCGAAAAGTCCCGCTAGGAGCGCTCTCTGGCTCTTCCGCAACGATCGTGGGACCGTGCGAAGAACGGGCCGGGGTGAGGGCTGTGGCTATTTTCGTACCCTCGCATCGATTGGACAAGCCCCAAGCTGCAATTCATCAGTCTGCAGGTGCTGCCGCTGCCGCCCGAAGGCAAGCGGACCCTTATCTGAATTAGTAGCGGGCTCGTGGAGTTCGACAGAGCTCGCACGTCTGACCACTACACTTCAGCATTCGGTGCGCAGCGGTAGACTATGCGTTTCGAGATGAGGTGTCTTGCCCATTTCATATTGCGGACCTTAGGGCTGCGAACTTCACGCGCATGCAGGCGAATGTCTCTTACCACCATCAGTTAAGAACGGATACCGTTTGGGCTCCAATAAGGTCCTTCCAGGCCGCCCAACACAAGACAGTGTTTTAAACACAGTTATATAGTTACGTTAGTGCCTATACAATATTCTATACTGCGTAGGTGTATATATCAGGCATGTCTTTACACATGCATAAATATCAATTCTTCGGATGGAAATCCAACCGAAATGTATTTTCAGCCTGAGCTAGCATATTGTTTTAACACTGACTAACAGAAGGCGCATTAGGCGACAGCGCTTGTCACTCTGCTCAGCACAAATATTTTATATTGCCCTAAATGCTACGGTGTACCCGGCCCTATCCACCAAGCGCAATCCTGACGCACACATACTGCATAATGAAGCGTACACAATATGGACAAGAAGCAAATTGTCACTCTGCTTAGGCGCAAAATTTCTTTCTCAACAGCGCCAGCATGAAGCGAGTAGCCCGACTTGGCTCTCGCTCAGGTATACGCCTTTGGCGATCGAGCATTCGAGGCTCTTGTTGCCTGTCTTGAGCTATTTTCGTCGACTCTGGTGACGACGCTTGTCCGTACCTCAAACGGGTTTCATATTAAAGCGGGTGTGCCATTTTCGGCACAGGAACGCGTGTCTGTCAGCAACGAATGAACTCTGACCAGCTCAAGGAGACATTCGGCCGAAGACGTGGCGAATGTCTCCTTGAGCTGGCCGTTGCGACCCCTACATGTAGTACCCCTTCCGCATGTCCAGTTTATCAATGACTATCATATCATCAATAGTTGCACAATCACAATGCTTGACTTCAGCAGACAATATTTGCCACTCAATGCAGAAGCGTAGCCTGCACGTTGACAGTCAAGGACTACAGGGCTACAACCCCCGCAAAGCCATAACGAAGTCGTTTTCGTTTGCCCCTGGGCTAGTAGATGAAGCCGTCTCTACTGGCCGGTTCGAAATGACACGTGTGATTTTTTACAAAAGCGGCAAATTAGAAGCAATCGTGGCATTCGCGCTTTTTATGACACTGACGAAATTCATCTATAAGCCTTTTAAACTATTTCTTCTTGTGTCAGTTGTGTGTTCGTGTCTAGGACGAAGTGTAAAGAAGAGCAGTTTTTGATATGCTCGTCTAACTCTCATTCTATAGATTGATCTATATAACTTAAAACTGTGAGATTTGAACATATATTGGTTTTAACCGAAATACCTTTTCATCTCTTAGTTATAACTATTTTAATTAAATTAAAACATCGCATCTTAAAGCAAACAATTGTCTTTACGTGCAGGTTAATCTCGAGTCTCCCGTCAAAAAATTAAGACTCGTACCTACAAGCTGGAAAAACTTGTAGGTTTCTAGTCCCTAACACTTGGGACCCCGGCCCCAAGTAGGGGCGGGGCTTTCTATCGTATCGAACGCCAACCGACAGAACTCGTAGATTGTTTCTGAGAAATTTCCTAATATCATCCTCTGCTAATTCGAAAGTATGACCGTCCTGGTCCGCACCTAAATTGATCATCAAGGGCGCTAATAAGTTGGCTCTATATATATGCAGGTTGTATACAAACGTTTTTATCATCGTAGTAAGGAACTGTAGAACTCGGTAAAGCAAATATTTTTTCCAATCGAACATAGTCTCTGAGAAGTCTTGTTTCGGAATGAGAGTTAAATTACAACAATTTGTGACACTAGTGTTTTTGCCAGACATAGGGGCATAAAATGTGCTCCTAGACAGAAACTAAGTACACCGTCGTGTTCCTGAGAAAATTCTTCTTCAGAACAGCATATAAGGCCGGTCAGAAGATGCGACATGGTCGCTCAGAAGAGAATTTGCCAAATATGAAATGTTTTATTAGCCTTCATGCAAAATACCTCAAAATCATTACCTACGACCACTCACGGCGCTCAAAACTAGGTAACTAAACATTCAGGCAAACACACATTTCGACGATCATTTTGGTACCAAATATATGTCAATGCGAGCTATGGTTGCGGAGTAATTACGATTTTTTGGAGGGATGTCCAGATTATGTGCTGGAAGGATCAAATACATACAAATACATACTTTATATATACATTGTGCAAGTCGATGTTGTCACGTCAATATTTGTTAGGTCTTCGCTTTGCTATGCCCCATAAAATGCAATCCGATCTGTACGGAACAGGCTTTTTTTGCTGACAGACTAACTATCCACAATTTCACCATCGTCTGTAATCCATTCAGAGACTTCTTTTTTATGCACCAGAATCGAGGACCGCCTGCTTTTGCCTTAAAAAATTTAACAACAGAAGACATTGAGCGAGTCGATTGTTATATTGCCCCGGAAAATGTTGTCTGATTTTTATGATATAAGCCAGGCTTCTCAGGTCTCCGTGAATATGTTGACTAATAATGCACCAAGCCAAATAAAATTGGGCTTTCAGGAAGCCTCTTGAAATACGAGGATCATCAATAATGCGGAGAAGAAGATTCAACGGTGAAACGACCCGCTTCCCCTTCTCTGGCTACAATAATCGAGAACTCCTCACTTAAGCTTTAACTGCCGCAATAGCGCAGGCTAACTGCATATAGATCCTATCTTGGAACGGCCCTTGCCCACCGAGCAGAAACCGATAGTAGAGCCGTGGCAGAAGGTGAAAATCGTCAAGAAGAATTGCGTTAAGTGCATTACCACATTAGCGCTGCTCGCGCCGGTTATCTGAGATTACGTGGGCATTGTAAAACAGATTGAAACTTGAGTCTCTTGCGAGTTTCCTAGCTTCTACTCTGTCCACTGCCCCGTCATAAGGAGGCCAGTCCCGGACGCCCCAGTGGAGGGTTGTTAGTCGTTGAAAATCATAGAGCCGGAAACCTAACCACGCCTGTTACAAAACGACATACTCGCTCTACGGCTTATTGGATAAGGAGGGAGTAGACGAATTGCGTTTAATCGATGGGGTAAGGTTTTTTTCTTTCTAAAGAGGGTTTTTGCGCTTCCAAATACATGCAGAAATAGGGTGGCCCACGTGTTGGAAGGTGGCCCACTGCTGACAGAGGAGCTACAAAAACGATGGAATCTGAAGAAGACGTGCGCCTTTGACGTTTATATGCGAAATTGGCGAACCAAAATTAGCGAGGAAGACATAGGAATTTATGGGACAGCGGCAATGAGAAGCACTGGGTGGATGGCTAGCGGGGTGAAAAATCGCTATTTAACAACGGCCTTTGCAGCTCACGGATTTCATTGCGTTATGCAACGTGGAGGGCTTCCATGAACCACAAGACGAATGTCGATGCAAAGAATGCTGGAGTAAATGTGATAAAATTTAGAGAAACTCGCAACTTGGCATTTCTAATGGGTCTCTATGTCGAGGGTCCTGCTTTTTGCAGCAATAAGTGGACACAGGTGGTCTCGCTTTCTTTGTGCCTATTAAGCCAAGGCAGCAGGCGTCCCACACGGTACTCCCAGGTTGCTAAAGCCCGGGGCTTTAACCGTGTAGCCCGGGGACCGTGTGCAGAACACTTTCCCCGTATTAACGAAATAGCCTTAACAGCCCTCGAATGGGCCACGACAGGATGACAATATAAATTCGTTGCCACCCAACCGATATCGTATGCCTTGCCTCCCGCGCCAACAAAAGTGACCTCGGGAAAGTTACTTTAGGGAGTTTACACCGTCTGACTAGCTTACATGTGGGCCAGTGAAGGTCCCCGCAGCGCGTGGTAGTCACGCACCAGCGGACCAAGGCCGGTAAGAGAGTCATAGTTACTCCCGCAAATCGCAGAAAAATAGATCTATAATATGCCGAACAACATGGCATGGCTACCACCACCTTTTGTGCTTAAGAGGAAATTGTTATGAAATTGACGAATGCGTACGTAAATACTGTGGCGACTGCAATATCGGACGATACCACATACTCACTTGCTCGTTTAATCGAAACACCGTCACCGCACGTGTTAACGATATTATTAGCCTACAAAACGATATGTGAACTTTTGTAATACACTACCAATTTATGGTGAATAAACTTGAAACAAATGTGATAAATACCCACGCCGCGGTTTGTCGGCGGTTCGGTCCATAGCAGAACTGACAAAACGCGAGATCGATTGTTGTGTGGAAAACTGTGATGTCACCTGAACACACTTACCCAGTCCGGGTGTTAATAAATAAAAAATAATCGCTCTACGAGGCCTCGTATAACCTGATTGCAGCTTACGTCCGGCTTTCAAAGAGGGACTCGGTAGTCATCTTTGTAGAGAGACTCATCAGAATTCTGGAGGCAGCGTTCTCTCTCGTTAATATGCAGCAAAAACGTGCTGTAGTTATTGTCTTCAATGCTCGGCTCGACCGACACAGCTCCGTTCGCACTAATGCCTCCTCTACGAGACCTTGGCCGACTGAGGCTGCTGTGTACTAAGCCTCCAGACCATACCAACCTTTGCGGGGCGTGCAGCGAGCTCGAACATCGATGTGCTTGCGACCAGGGCCGGGTCACCTACCAGGGCGATATCGTACAACGGCTCCAATAAAAGCGACAACAACAACAATAATAACAAGAACAATACCAACTACAATAACAATGATTTACAGTGTCATCTCTTTATTTGACTGTAACTATAGATGAAATGCGGCGATGTAAAGCTCGCCAAGTTTGTAGACATTTCCCAGCGGCATTTCTAACAGTTGCGCTCAACCGGGCCAATAGAGCAACAAAAACTTCTTCCTTTAGATAGCTTGATGGTCTTCAGCTAGGCTCAGTTGTTCAGATAGAACGCACATGATGTTTGGCGGGCCTGCGCAAGCGACTGCCGCACCGTCCGCACTGGGTTAGTCTTCAGGGCCGTTAATTTCTTGAGCTAAATCAGCCGTATAATCCGTAGGCGCCGTAGAATGGCTTCGCGTAATAGCCAAGTCCCGCGTAGCCGCCGTGTTTAACGACGGACCCATACGACCAGGCACGTCCCACGGGGTAGCCATAAGCCCCTCCGTAGAAGGCCGGCACGCCATATCCGTAACCCAGGTAGCCGGCAGTCGCCAATCCGGTCATTAAAGCGCAAACCAGTATGACGAGGGACACCTGTACAGAAGAGTGAAATAAAAGGTCGGTCTTAGGAAAAATCAATACAGGCATCCCTACAAATACTTAGAAGGCTGATTGAATATTTAGTGCGCTCAAGTGAAAGCACTTGACTCACTCCTGTAATAACAGCATTATATTAGCAAACCGTTCTGGACCGGATTCTGAAAGCGGAAATTAAATGGCTCAAGTGATGCTTAATGAAATTATGATCCATGTAGCAATTACATCTAATGAGGCACCTTAGTTTGGCTCCCGAGAAAAGCACATTGACAGCAGCGTGATCTGTTCGTCCCTGTGTAGCTTCGCGCTCTACAAAGTTCATGTACCGGTACAATTAGGCCGTTTTCCCAACCGAGTTTAACACTGAACATAGTACGTAATATACTGTGGATATTGGCCACGGGCTTTCCTGTACTATGGCATGTTAGTGTCGAGCTCATAAGAATCCTGTGACTTGAGAAAAGTCAATTCATTGTATATGTCCCGTAGCACAATCAGAATTAATAGTAAAACTGATCATGAAATCTTCGATTTTTTTATATTTGCCCATTGGGACAGCTGAGCCCGAAAATTGGCTAACAGGTATGTATGAACTATGTGTAGCTATTTAATCGATGTATGTACGAACAAATATAGGACCCAAAACACGTTACGCATTGCTTGTTAGAAAAAGGAATCTCCTGTCGTATGTGCTCAATCCTGTGGTAGAGGCTCCCCGTTTACGTGCATGACCGCAGTACGCTTTCGACCTAATAAGCCCATACGTCCGATTCTGGTTAACCTCCCAAAAAGGATTTGTGCATAAAGATCGAATCTGAGATCACTTATAGATAGACCGATGCACAACAATAAAGACAGAAAAATCGAGGGAGGAAAGGTATTAATGTAGCAAAATGATCATTAGACTGCAATCGCCACTAGCCCAGCCATTAGTTAGGTTGTCACAAGAACTTCAAACTTACGAGACGAGCCATGATGACGTCTGTTACTGCTACTCTAGGCAGCGGTGTCTTCAATAGCCGACCGTGTTGGGGTGTTGGGCGGCTGATCGTCCTCGTGTTCGTTGAGGTGCACCGAGATGTTTGTTAGTCGCTGTTCTCGCGTCGTCAACGTCCTCTGCCGCCCGAGAGGCTGAGCGCTCGCTTGCTCTGTAGCGTTTTTTTTCCCGACAGAGTGTGCTATAGTAAGGAAATGCGTGTTGCACCCTTATATATATCGTCACCGGCATATGTAACGACTGCCTCGCCCAGACGCCCAGCCCGCGCTGGCGTCCGCGCGGAACCGCGGGGGGACGGTTGTTACGGCGCACGCCGCCAAAAAGTTGTTACTCCGTCGACGGAAGCAGCTATGGGGCAGCAGAGACCCAAGGTCAGGCGACAGGAAGATCAGATAAGATTCTGGCCGAAGAGGCAGTGTCGGATCGTGGGGACTTTGTCTTCTAGTTTTTTTTGTGGTGTTCTGGTTGTTGTTGTTGTAATAGCGACTGCTGGAGCTTTCCCCCCAAAACTTCGCCGCTAGACTTGACGACGCACTGCGCGTCAACCCATTCTTTCGACGCTCGCTGCGTCTACCCATGATGAGCAAACTCATTTGCTTCGTGCTAAATCTCCCATGTGATTAGTTTACCATGTGTGTGTGTTCTTGTTTTTCAGAGTTAGGCCGCGTTAATATTAACGTTATGATCTAACTCGAGTTAGGGGCTAGCGTTAGCGACTGCAGTACCATCCGGCATTACTTTAAACCGGGGTCTATCGTCGGTGACGTCACAGTACACATAACGGCGCAAGTAGAGATCGGATGCCAATAAATTATGTTTGCGGAGGAGGCGCAACACGTTATTACTGAGAAACTACACACTTTATATATATATATATATATGAAGCGGCAGCCTGTAGGACTCCATTTAGATAAGCAGGTCAGCCAAGGTACTGTTAACGTGCACACAAAAGGTGAATTATTTTGTAAGAATGACTACACATTAGACTGTTTCTGAGCGTGAATACACCTAGCCCGGAAACGTAAGAAGACAGGCCATAAAAGCATATACACACTATTTCCTTTAAATAGGCTACATTAACCAATACTGTTTAGTTCAAAGATACCTACTTCAATTGTAGCCTTTAATTTTCGTAAGAACGAATGTGATAATGCTTTGCTAATATAATTCTAACGTACGCAGATCGGCCAGAAGAACAGCAAACTTCTAAAGCTCAATTGTAAATTTCACCAGAACTGCATTTACATTGCACTGAATACAGAATGAATGTGTCAATTAAATCAGTTCGGAACTCATTCAATATCATTGGAATCTGATTTTTAGATATATATTTCTGGTCCCATCAGCAAATTTCGGCATAGTGCTGTACAAGTAAATTAGCTGATGTAACATATTGTGTCACTAAAGAGCATTGAGGTAAATAGATACGATTTTCCAACTTGCGTATTAGATAGATAGGTCTTCCTATTTTCATGAATGGTTTTTATATTGCATGTTTTCACATCAAAGGAAGTCTATATTGACTGTATTTTTATAATTTTATACCTTGCCATTATGATTATTATTGTGTTTGGCTAATATTAGTGTAAGGTACTTAAATTAAAATTTGTATAAATATTATCAAAGAAAAAGTTGCGCGCACACAGTGGAGGGAGCTTGTTCCAATATGTGGCACCGAGATTTGATATTGAGAAACAAAATCGACTACATGAAGCTGCATTCATCAGCTACATGCAGGCAATATTTCGGCTAGCGTTTTGTTTAAGTTTAGTTAAAACCGGATATGACCTCCGTTCGGAAAGACCTTCAACGTCAATAGCAGAAGAAAACGTTAGAATGTTTGTGAAAGATCGTATCAAAATGGCCGTACATCTGTCAAGAAATAACGCAGGTGTCCTAAGGCCAGCTCAGCGAGAACAGAAATCTCGCATAGAGCAAAAGGGTAAATGCTGGCTTGATCTTAGCTTTCAGTACAAGTATAGACCGTGAAAGCGTGACCCCTCGATCCTTTTGTTTTTAGGAATTTTAAGCAAGAGGTGTCAGAAAAGTTACCACAGGGATATGGCTGTCTTGTGGCGGCAAAGCATTCATAGCGATGTCGTTTTTTGATCATTCGATGTCGGCTCCTCCTATCATTGCGAAGCAGAATTCGCCAAGTGTTGGAATGTTCACCCACTAATAGGGAACGTAAGCTGGAGTTAGACCGTCGTGAGACAGGTTAGCTTTACCCTACCGTTTGTGTTTGTTATGGTGATGGTAATCCTGCTTAGTACGAGAGGAACCGTAGGTTTAGACAATTGGTTTTGTGTTTGATTGAAAAATCAGAGGCACTAAACTACCATCTAATGGATTACGACTGAACGCCTCTAAGTCTTGGCAACCACAATACGTAGAGGAACCGCATATAACACTTCCACTTGCATCGATCACATCTATACTAACGTGCAGACGTTGTCGTTACTCGCATCTGGAGCTCTCACAACTACCTTCTCGGACCACCACGCAACACTTATTTCTGTAGTCTCTAAGAGAATAGGCCGACCTGCCTCTATGACCTATAAATACAATTACGACCAAATATTGGCAGAACTTGCAATAACTAACTGGAACGACTTATACGATATCTCGGATGTAGACGAGGCGTTTGCGTGCTTTAACGAGAGAGTGATGGCGGCAGTGACTAAGGGCAAAAGAGAAATTAGGCGGAAGTTAAACGAAGGCCAGCCACGTAAGCCATGGGTCACTGCCGAGCTGCTTGAAATGATAAAGAAAAAGGAGGCAGCCTATACGGCGTATCGCAGTGACCCCAACGCCCGCAGGCGTTAAGCGTATGTTAGAGACTGAGAAACAAAGTTGTCTCGTTTTCAAGAAAGTGCAGGCTGGAGGCTAATGGGAAGATTGTTTGCGATAGAATACAGGAGAGGCGGAGCCCGTGGGAAGCCATCCAGCCAGTCATGGGAGGTGCCCAGGAAAAAAGTGTGTCAAACTAAAGATTGATGATGAGATAATCACAGACTGTGTACGACTTTCTAACATTCTTAGTGACTATTATGCGACTTGCGTAACGGCTGACACCGAATGCTCGGCCGCTTACGAGGTACCGATGTCGATACCTGAACTGCACGAGCCATTTTCGCCTAGGCCGGTTCCTGTGGATCGAGTGCATTACCTGCTGAAAAGGGTCACAATTTGCTCGGTGGGAGAAGGTCACATACCCTCTCAAGTTTTGAGACACTGCGCTGACGTTATTGCTGACGCAGTGGCATTCATAGTTAATCTGTCGACACGCCAGGGGATCTACCCTACGGCCCTCAAATTGTATCGCGTTGTACGACTGTTTAAAGGCGGTGACAGACTAAGCAAGGAAAATTACAGGCCGGCCAGTATCCCCCCTTCAATGTCCAAGATTTTCGAAAAAGCTATATATGAATAGTTGAACGAACACTTTGAGATGTTTAATGGCCTAAGTCAGCGTCAGTTCGGTTTTCGATCCAAAATGTCGACGACTGTACCCATCATGGATTTTGTTGAAGAGGTTCGCAGAAACCTAATGTTAAAAAAGACAGTCGCCGGCGTATTTATAGATCTTTGAAAAGCATTTGATACAGTTGATGTAAATATTCTGATTAAAAAGTTAACTCGATATGGAGCGGATGATATTTTTTTTGTCTTGGCTGCGGTCGTTTATGTCGAATAAAAGGCAAGTTGTTCAAGTGGGCAATGCAATCTCGGATGTAAGAAATATATCTGTTGGAGTGGCTCAGGGCAGTATAGGTGGTCCACTTCTCTTCAACATCTTTATTAACGACATATTTAGCGTAACAAAACATGCAAAGTTGACCTTGTTTGCGGACGATACCACCGCCCTATTCGTCGGGAACTCCCCAACTGAGGTAGAGGCTATGGTCCGCGAGGACCTTCAGAGGTTATCATCATGGTTCAGGAGTAACGGTCTCTATATGAATTGGAGGAAAACAGGTGTAATGCAATTCCTTTCCCCGCGGGGTTCCGTTACGAATAATCCCCTCCGTTTCCAGTGCGACGGCATAGCCCTTTCACTTCTAAAGGAAACGAAGTTCCTAGGCGTAACGCCTAGGAACTTCGTTTCCTTGGACGAAAAGCTGACCTTTGAAGCGCATGTCACACATATACGTAAGAAAATATCTGGCAGCAATGCAGCTCTATACAGAGCTCGACGAATTCTTCCCCAAAACTGCCTGATGGCGATGTATTTTGCCTACGTCCATAGTCACCTGACCTACGCTGTAGAAGTTTATGGCTTAACACAGATGCGTCTTATCAGGTCGCTTCACCGACTCCAAAAACGAGCACTGAGAACAACTCTGGACCTCTGGATGCGAGATTCAGTGCAACCGCACTACAAAAATATTAACATTTTGCCGTTCCCAAAACTTATAGAATACTGTCTTGTAGTTGAAATTAAGCGTATACTCCTTGGAGTGCATCCAAACTTATATGGTCTGGCAACATCAGCAACACCCATATCTACAAGGGGTAACGCATCAAACCTGCTTACTCTGTCACACGCCAACTCCAACCAGTCAAGACTATCAATCAGAAACATTGGGGCCTCCTACTGGAACAAAGTACCGGCCTCCGTTAGGCAGACAAAGTCCCTGCTCAAATTCAAATGCGATCTCAAAGAGCATTATCTTGAAACTTTGGTATCTGGTTAAAAGTGATATAAAAATACAATCATGTTGCAATATATTGTAAATAAGTGAAAATGGCATATATAAATTATACATTGTTATTAGGGCTCCGAGCTTGAAATTAATGTGTGCAATTATCTACAAGAAATGTCAATAAACAAACAGTTGAACAGTTGAAAGTCAGAATCCAATCCAGAGTCCATCACATTAGCATCTGGAATGTATATTGTTTATTCTATAGTTGTGTGAGTGCATAACTGAACAATATGAGCAAATTTAAATGAAGTAGTGAAGGTCTTCATAAAGGTTTTCAATCTTGAATACGTCCCGGATGCAAGACAATCTCCCCAACAATCGCCAAATCACTCTCGAGAAGATAGCTGTGAAGATATTTTATGGACTAGTTGTAATATTCTTGACCGATATGTTTGCATCAGAAGACTGGCAGCGAAGTTCATAGCAAACATTTTGAATTTCTAGCAGATGAACGGCCGGCGGAAAATATCCGAATTGAACTGCCAAATGACCCCAGCAGAAGACTCTGGATTGCTTCAGAGTGCGATTACAGGAAACGAGTCATGGAATATGGCTACGACGTCAAGACCAACGCCCAGTCCTCCCAGTTTTGCTAAGGAGAATTGCGCTTCAAGCATATAGTCTATCGGATAAATTCAGACAGAGCAGATCTAACATTAGGGTGCCTTTGACTGTTCGATTACAGAATAATCATCTTCTGAGATTTGTTGGCACCTGGTTATTGAGTTAATAAGGAATGCTACCGCGAAATTTTACAAAGATTCGCCGGACCAGGTTTCCTGAGAAATTTTTTGTGTTAAAATAAAGGTATAAACAAGTTTAATTGTTTAAAAAAGTTGAAGTCCAGTTACGAGCATCAATGTAGAACGGGTACAAAAAAGTCTCACTGCTGCGGAAACTGTCCGGCAAATTAAGCCTTCTGGATGAACCTCATTCTGGAAACCCTTTTACGCTCGAAGAAGACTGCTTGAGCAAAACTGTAGAACAAACTTCCGGAGTGACTACGCGAAAAAGTAGGCATGGACTTTGGGATGTGTCACATAACCATTGGCCTTCGCTTTCGTGTCCATGGTTTTGCGTCAAAATTGAATCACTGGGTACCTCATGAGAGCAACGCAATGGATCGTCTACCAGATCGCTCTTCGTGGCTTGCCAGACACAATGAGTGTCCACGTTTAGATCGATTTGGGACCTATGAAGAAAAATGGGACTCCCAGGCCAATATCCTCTCAAAAGACGCCAAACAGACTAGCGTACTCGCGGGTTTGCTCTCCGTTTGGTGAAATAAGCATGGCATCGTTCATCACGAGTTTTTTTTATAGTGGCTTAACGATAGACGCAGGTGTCTACTGTGATCAGCTCAACCGAGTTTTTAGCGCCCTCCACAGGAAGAAAGGCAGCTTCGTGAATAAAAAGGGCGTTACCTTCCACCAAGACAACGCGAGGCCGCATGTAAGTTTACTCGGCCTCCGCATAATAGCAAATTTCCATTAGGAAATTCTGCTGCAGTCACCGTACTTTACATCGCATCGTTGGATTATCATCTATTTACGTGTCTATAGAACTATCTACCTGGAAAAAAATTACTTTACCAGAAGCAGTAAAAACACAAGTGGAGACATTCCTCGACGTGCAGAACCCAGAATTAGTTGGCATGAGAATCCATGATAAGGTCCAGAGATGGGGGAAGGCTGTAAATGGAAAGTAGCATTTGAATTAATAAAATCGGGTAACTCTTTTTTTATATGAAAAAACACTTGCTGTATATCCAGCATTAGTCTACAACATATACGAATGTTTCTTTTAAAACAGAAAACTGGCGATTTTAATGGATACGATTTTATAATTTGTGCATTCACGACACTAAGGTGTACAGAAATATTAATCTAAATAAGCAGATGCCTTCATTAGTATATATATATATATATATATATATATATATATATATATCATGTTTGTGTGTATTAGTTATCATTTGATCATACTTTCTTTCTGCATTTAAGTGTCATACATTTTATTGCTTGTATTAGGCAACGAAGGGCGTGCGCAGTGCTTCTGGTAGTTGTTTTAGATTATCGTGGTAGCTCTAATTAGCGTGAGCAACGCGAGCCACGCCTAGACTCAGCCTCCGATGCCGCTTCTGTCAGAGTCGGTCGATCAGCGAGGCGTAAAGCGTGCTTCTTATCGCTACGACATATGTGGGTGCACGTCAATGCGCCGCCCGCATAGACCGAGGCAACAGTTCCGCACAGAGGCCTCTCACACTTTCTCCGCCACCCACCCACACAGCAGCAACACAAGTAAATAGGAAACGTCGCTCTTGCAACTGCTGTGGACATGGACATTACACTAAGCAACATCGAAACCGGGCATTTCTTGAACGATCTAATTGTTCCCGCGATGTAAAATAGCCACTGCGCTTGGATACTGTAAGCATAGCGGACGTAAAAAATTGACTTCCGTAGTTGCACTATTTATAGTAATCTAAATCGACTAAATAAAAAAAATAAAAAAAAAAAAAAAAAAATATATATATATATATATATATATATATATATATATATATATATATATATATAAATTCTGCCGGTTACATGTTCCGTTATTTTCTGTTCTACTCCACTTATTTGGCCCATTATATTGTACGACACCTAATATAGCCATTACTATGCGTCCTATCCCCTTTTGTCCTAAACGATGTATGATGAGCTATTTCACTATAACATTCTATTTATGCAGCATCTTTAATGTAGAAAATGTGTCCGGCCAAAATATTTTCTAGCTTCTATTTCGTATCCTATTACTATTATTTCCGCCGCATGATTATTACTTTATCTTCTTGCATTACGTTGTCTTTCGAGTTCGAGCACTGCCGGGTTTGAGTCCAATATTTGGAAATGACGAATACTCTTTCCACGAACGAGTTTACTGGTTTTACCTCTATTATGTTGCACGTTTTTCAATGGGGCGATACAACGCGCACCGGCCGATTGAATAAAGTTACTTTAAGCGGCACAATGGCGTCTGCCTACTACTGCCAAGTTGTCTTCTGAGACGTTAAAATTTGAGACAGAAAAAGAGCTTTTGCAGTCGTTAATGAGGTATCATAAAATAAAGCTACTTTTCTATATATATATATATATATATATATATATATATATATATATATATATATATATATATATATATATATATATATATATATATATACGGCCAAATTGCTTTCAATCAGTTCTCTATCGGAGTATACGGAAGTTTCACCTTTTGTAGATCAAGCAAAAATTCTAACAGGTCAAGAAAATGGTTTTAAATTGTGAGAGCTTATTAGATGAGCGAGTGACGGAAGTGAATTCAAAACTAAAAATACACATGTAATAGACATTATCTCTGGTAGAGTCGAGAATCCTTAGGCTATTAATGGCGAGTTAGTCGCCGCTTCGTTTCAGTTGGCTTGAAACCCAGTACTGGTTTTCTTTTCCTTCGCGGGTGTACCTATGACTCGTTTGCCAGCACCTCTACCCGCGTTGCGCGCGAATTTTGCGTAATTATGCGGACACCTTCTGCTTCACATTCTAACGTTTTGTCGTGGTCCACTCGAGGACTGTCCAAGCTAATAATTGTACAGATAGCTGACTGCCACGGATTCCGGACCGACTGACCCGACGTCCGGGCTTAGTCAACTAGGGATACCGGTTGGGATGCCTTCGGCTTAATAGGCATCGTGAAAAGAGTACCTACTACAGTTATCTGGCTGATAGTAGCTTATTAATGGAAAAGTCAAAGCTATCACAACAAGGTCATTTTGTCAGAACGCGTAAATGTAGACAAGACATTGAGAGCCCTTAAATCTAATAAATCTGGACGGGATCACGGCACCCGTATGGTGCCTAGCAAAATGTTGAAGCTGCCTTCACTCTGCAACTGGCACTTACCGTAAATATGGAGAAGCACTTCGAATGAGCGAATTAAGAATTTCGTACTGTAAGCATGCTTATTTCTATAAATGGAACGTTGAGCTGATCAAAATCGAGTTGGATGAAGTCGGCAGCGGGCACCAACCAAAGATGAAGCGCACCCCGGACGTCCAGTTGAGATCACAACGCTAGAAATGGTTACAAAAATCTCTCGTATAGTCACGGAAAATCGCCAGATGAAGGGGCATGCGATAGAGCGCTTAGATTGTAGACTCTTAGTAGGGTAGTAAGGTGCACAATATGCTACGGTAATAACTATCGTGATAATCAAATTAATATTAATATGAATGCACTATAGACGAGGATGTTTGTAAAAATACATATAATGATACCATGATAATAATATAAAACTATACGAAGCCAGCAGCACGCTATATGGCATACCGCATAGCGAGCGCATCTCTTCCAAAAGATCTTCCACAAGGAATGGTAAATAAAACTCATATTTATTAATATTCTGCACTAAATATTAGAGATAAAAACTCTGTGTGTAAGGTAAGTGCCGTCATTGCTGATCATCAATCAAAAGCACACAAGAAAAAGCATTTTACGATAACTAAGCGCAATCAAATATATAAACATAAAATGCGCTTTTTACATTGCTTAAAAGGGAGTGTTGTACAAGAGTTTTAATGTAATACTACGGCATGCAGCAAGATAGACTGTGTGGGCGGCAAACGGTATCGATATTCAACACATGATGCGTCGTGAATTCGGATGTGTCCAGGTGGCCATTCATTGAACGAACGATCGGTTGACAGTTGACAACGTGCAGTTTTGTTGCAGGCCTTTGGCTTAAGAATCTTCGAATTAGGTGTATTATTTATTGTGTCGGCTGACACTAACTGTTTTTATCATTTGTGTCTCTTAGAAATGTTACATTATCTTGATTTTTTTTGTTTTTTGACGAAGCCTACTTCTATTTAAATGGATATATATACATATATATTTAATCAATTTCAAATCATTAACGGTCGGACCATGACATTTGGGTCCCTGCGAACGTGTGCACCATTACGGGGGGTCCAGTGTAGGGACCAGCCATTTCTGGGGTTATCTTGACTGTTTTACGGGCACAAGATAATATCCCAATTTCGCAAAGGAAATAGTCAATAAAGTTAAAGGCGTGAAATCACCGTGAACTCAGTTGAATATAGGTGCACCTAAGGGCTCTACCCTGGGTTCATTTATATTAATCTCTAGCTGCCGGTGATACAACATGTTTTGGTAGAGCTCTGCGATTCTACAAACGTAGAATTTCTGCAAATGTGTTTGCATTTTCCACCCACGTGAGTAAAGAATTCAATCCTTCGGCGGATAGCATTATCGTTGCTCACATTTGGGTAGAAATATCAAGTCGATTTTTCCGTAGCCAACGGTGTAAGTAAAACATGTCAGTGTCACAACAGCTGCACCCAAAAATCAATCTGCGCACAATAATTTAATCCAACCTCCACCAAGGATTAAGTGCACATGAGGGTTTCGAAGAGCTTCAACCAACCACTGGGGATAAAGCGCTAGCCTTGAGACGTGTATATGGAAGGAGGAAATATTTCGAACTGGACACCTTAATCTATGCGACAAATTTCTTGAAGAACGTCCAAACAGAACAGCGGACTAAAAATATGACTTGTGTGATGACTGAGATTAACGAAGACTTATGCTAATATACGCATTGCTAGAGAAGATTTTGCTCTTGGATGCCAAGTCCTTCTACAAGATCCAGCACGACCACCTCAGATTCACCAAAAAACCTACCAAAAGCACGAGAAAGAGCCCTAAAGCGGCTTTTAGGTGAAGGTTCCACCGCCACTCATGCGCTAAGGCGCCAGCTCATCGCCCTGAAAACACTAGGCCTTTTCTTGCCACATCTGAAGTCACCCTAGTGAAGTATTCAGCTTATTCACTCGACTTGACACCGTGTGATTCACTCCTTTTTCAGAAGCTAAGAACAAGTAGGAGAAATACGTTTCGGTTCACGCGAATCGTTGATTGAAACCGTTTAGATAAAGCTACAAACCATATAAAAACGCTATTTGGAGGTCCGTTTCGATGCATACATGCCTAGAGCAATGCATATAAATGGATGAAAAACGCGGAGCGTAGGGTATCTAAAGCGACGGAATTCATGGACTGACGTAGTACATCTGAAAACGGGTTCTGCATTCGCTACCCACCGGGCAAACAAGCGACCTTAACAATACAAAATAATCATGATAAAGATCATCTATGTAAACCGTAGCACGGCAGTTTATGCTCTGCTGAGACAGATTTATAGTAGCGGTGTGACCTGAGGGGTTGTTATCTACCTGGATATAGCCGGTTCAATCCCTGTTGTTGATTGAATTTCCTTAGTTAAGCAATGCCTATTATGGAGGGGAATAAAGGGGAGGGGGCAGTTTCTAAGTATTACAGAGAAATACATTAAATAATCATATTAATTGCGTAATGCGTTGAACATAAGATACAACTAATGTGACTGCTGAGAGCAGTGTGCACATGAGCTAGGATCGCCCGTAGGCGGCAAGAACGGTTAGCAAAGAAAACTCCTCTTCGGCTAGATATAGGTTTAGTTCCTTACGGAACTAAACATATACCTAGCCGAGCAAAATAAAGAGCAAGAAGCAAATAAGCAAGATGCACTATGGACAATAGGAAAAATACGACCATTACTGGGCGTCGTATTTATGAAACCTTATAAATATATTGTAGGATTGAGAATCCTACAAAAATCGTAATTTTTATGGCTCAGTGGACGACGTTAGACGATATTTATCCTGCTATAGCAATCAAACAATTCTGCGTAAGACCTCATGAAGAAACTCGGCAAGCTATTAAAGCCAGCAAAAAGGGAAAAAAGCCACTGAACATTTTCGTAGGTGTAGTAGAGATGTAGACAATACAACTGATTAGATTTCTTATACGGTCCATGTGCCACTTCTAAGGTCCCTATTATTGGAAGAATGAATCGTTATGTTCCTAAATGAAGCACGTTGTCCATTGCTAAACGAGAGACGTTTTTTGTTTAATGAGACCTTTTAATTTCATAGCAGTGTCTCGAGCCGCGGCTCTGTTTATTAATACAAAATTGGCAGTACTTTTAGCGTATGGCCTTCGTAAAGGTGCACGCGCCTGTGTCATGTTTGCTCTATTTACCATTATTTAATTATTTACAACTTATCTTTTGACCTATTGATTGTTTAATGCATTGTCATTTTCGTACAGAGTTCAATAGTTATTATTTAACCTATATCATACGGACAAACACTACATTGTGCCAGTAGTTGCGAGGTACAAATACAGTTATATTGTATGCAAAAAAACGTTAGTTACTATTGAATAGTAGTTTTTAAATTTGTAAATAGGAATATCTCATATATGTTATATATACTTACAGAATTATCCTTGGCGGAAAGTATTTACGGCATCTGGGTATTGAGAAAGCTCAAGGACATACGTATCTGTACAAACGTAAACAATTAAGCACCACGCCTTGCACATTCATCACGAAACTAGCACTATCATGTATAATTTACAGGTTGTGAAATCTATTTGCACAGATAATTATTACACCTGATTGGGCGGCAGGGAACTACATATATACAGTGATATAAACCCTTTCTATATACAATGCATGCATTAATGCACCGGCTATTGGTTGAGAGAAATATACTACACTTCCTCATAAAATAAGCAATGTTAAAAACGCTAAGTCCATTGGCATGAAAGCGTAAGATGCCGACTCGAGAGATTTTTGAGTTTAACTACATATCCATCAAAAGTCAAATATCTATGTATAAATATTTATATAATAGAAACAACTTCAATTACTTCCTCATGCTTCGGTCACGTAGCATGATATAGGTCACATCTCAATGGAGAATTTCACCTATATATATACAAAACACAAAACGTTAAAAACCGAGCACCATTAACATGGGAGGATCCGACAGATAACTGAACATGTCGGCAAAGTTACCAAAATGCCGTGAAATTCGCCAGCGCCAGCAACGCAATGACGCCTGGTTTGTTATCTGGCAAATGCACTTTAGCTGTACACAAACGCCCTTTAGTTAAAACGTAACACAAGTGTCTCAATGTGGCGTCAGGTACTGCGGGGCACCAGAATGGATTTAATGCGGCAAGGGGTAAACAACACAACTGACGAACCCGGCCCCACTGCTCAGGAAACTTGCAGTGGTCACCTGTCTAATCGCCGCTAGGGAACAATTTCAAGTGTCGAGTGTTTCTTGCAGTAGAGCAGGGTTGCTAGAACAAGTTTCAGTCTTCTGTCAATTGCCTCAAGATGAGCGGTAGAGAGCAGAGGATGAAGGGGGTCGTTGCGTGTTACCCTCTCAAGGGCCGGACCCAGCTTACCGACGAACATCGCTAGCCGATGATATGTCTGGTTGCGTAATCTGTAATTAGCAGAGAAATAAGCCATAGGAACAATAACACAAAATAAGTATATAGGGACATTATGAATGGATGTGGCACGCGTAGTAGTCTCTGCGTAAACGTAAACCACCCATGTTAATATATATATATATATATATATATATCTATTAAGGTCCATTATTCGAAAAACTACGGGGAGGACGTCAGGAAAGAGGACTCATAGAGGGTCCCCAAGGAAAGAAACAAAGGTAGAGACAGAAACAATGGAACCGACAGGAGCGATACCATCACTATAGGGCCGTAGAGCCAAAAGCTAGTATTTTGGACAAATGGCAGAAACCTAAGCAAGGCAAGCCAAACGAACCGACGAGACAAAAGCAATAAAGCTAACGATGATACGAGCTCTGTAGATGAGCGCAAGCCGCCTACGATTTACTTGAATAAATAGTAGCCGATCCTTAAATAGACATTAACAACAAACCCAAAGTTAAGGTAGCGACATCGAAGGTGTGCCTGACTCTAGCAGTAAGTTCAGCCAGGTCATCAGCATATGCGGTGAGCTTTGTTTTGTTGAATTTCTTTCTTACGCAGTATTTTAAAAACGTACACACTAAATCATAGTAAAACGAGCCTATACGCAGGTAGACGGCAGTAAGAACAAGAGCGATCGCGTTTGTACGGTGTTCAATCTGAATTACATTGTCAATTAATTATATTTCTAATTAAATATATTGTTTTATGGCAGGAACCCCGCAACCTCTAGCGTGTCTTTAGTTGGCTTCTCTTCTAGTACGTGCCGGACTTTCGAGATCCACTGTACCAAATTTTCAATCGTACAATGGAAGCTGACGCAGTGCCAAGGAAGTGAGATGACTATGTGACCCCAGATAAAAACAAAAAAGAATATTTACCTTTCGCAAAATATGCAATTCGCGCGCTTACTCCGAAGAATACTGAGAAATTCAAGTATATATACTTGGATAACTCATCCCGTTAGGTTGAATATTGTCGTAGCTATAGGTTGTAAATATTCACGGCTACAATTGTCAAAATAGGTTTCTGCGAACCAATCGTATGCTGAAATTGTCCCTTCATAAAGAAAGGTCGCGTACGACGGCAATTAACTGTTCAGATCCGTATGCCTAGTCACAATATATTATATATCGAGCATACAATTTGCGTGTGCTGTATATATATCACGTGCAGATTTTATAGTTACGTACAGGCAACATTGGTAGAGTGGGGCCAAGATGGAGAACTCGTCTTCTTCTGGGTTGCCGAAGCTAAAACGCAAAATGTGTCTTGTTAATATTTACGTTTGATCTCAAGTGGCAATCGATAAAAATAGTAATAGTGACCAAATGTAACAAACGGTATGCGCCGCGCTTTAGTAGATAATATAAATATATACAACACACCGTTATTTGAATAAAATCTATATAAATTATAGATAATCATGAATATTTCATATGAATTAATGCAACACACAAGAGAAACCGTCATCTAAAAGGCTAACATCAATATCGGATCTACCAAATAAAAAAAGCAAGTAACCAAAAGAAGTCAACGCTACCTCTTCCCGTTGTCAATAAGAAGCACTAGACTATCCGGAACCGCCTGGAATGTTTCAACATGATGCCGATCTGCATTGCCGATGAGAAAGTCGATAATGGCGTTGTCCATCAGGTCATGAATTCGCCGACCGGAGAATTCGGGTACAAATCGGACCTTTTTGCAGTAGCTCATATCTGTCTCCCATCTTATGCAACAAACGAACACCAACAAAACGAGCCAGATGAGAAGACTTTTTATACTGCCCCCTCTCGAGGTACCATGTCATTTTTACTTGACGCGTGCGTGAATACGTCGAAGGCGCTGTTGAACATCTGTGCCAATAAGCAAGCCTCTGTGTACCTAATTTGACCCCCTTCCTCTCACCCCTGTTAAGACCCCGTATGGATAGTGAAAACGACCTGCACCGATACTCAGGGAGCGCCCCTTGACACATACACACTATTCGCAATGCAGCAATATTACCAAGGTTAGCCAACTAATCTTTTAAAGCTGTGACAGATTAATCGCATTCGTTTTGAGTCGTTAACCCCAACCTTCAAAACAAGGTCTGGTCAAGTGTTTCGGTCGGAGGCAGTAAAACAATTCGAATTTGCCTTCCTTCTCTTACACATAATAATAATAATAATAATAATAATAATAATAATAATAATAATAATAATAATAATAATAATAATAATAATAATAATAATAATAATAAGAGAAGGCAGTCTTCTTGGCCGCACGAGACACCTATAGCGGTGGATTCCTTAGGGCTCTCCCGTCGCCACAGCTCGGCACCATGCTGGACAACGTCTCATTCCGCATGGTGTCGGCTCTCAGAATCGGCGGGTCGATATGCGAACCACACATTTGCAAGGCCTGTGGAAAACCAGTAGAGAAGAATGGCCTCCACCCGTTGAGCTGCATCAAGAGCCAAGGTCGGGCTCCCAGGCACACAGAAATAAATGCAGTGATTCAAAGAGCTCTCCGGAGGGCGGGAATACCTAGCATGCTGGAACCCAGACTAGGACTTCATGACGATAAAAGGCCCGACGGTGTCACTATTCCGCCGTGGAAAAAAGGCAAATGCCTGGTTTGGGATGCGACAGTCTCCTGCACAGCCGCACCGTCTTATGTGTGCCACAGCGCTACCGAGGCGGGATGGGTGGCCGAACACGCAGAGAAAGAAAAGTGGCGTAAATACACAGAGTTGGAGTCTAGATACAATTTTGTGCCGATTGCAATGGAGACAATGGGCCCAGTCAGCAGAAGAACAAGGACATTTATTAAAGACTTAAGTGATCGAATACAAGCAAACACCGGAGATACACGCGAAGGCGACTTTCTGAGGCAGCTGCTTTCATTGGCAGTTTGCAAAGGAAACGCCGCGTCGATATTAGGTGCGATGGGCTGACGACAGCAAGAAAGAAACTATAAAATAATGAGGATACACATTCACACCTCACAACTGTATTGCCCTAAAGACATATTAAATAATAATAATAATAATAATAATAATAATAATAATAATAATAATAATAATAATAATAATAATGTATTTTATTAATATGTACATGTATCACAATTATCAATATATTACTTATATAATATCTACAATATTGCTTATAATATTCTTATTGCTTGAGTGTCGGTGACCACTCAACATCATCTTGGCGTTGCCTCTCTGTAATTCTAACACTCTCTATCGAAGGAAAACGGTCGATCTTGGCTCCGCTGTGGCCTCGAAGAGCTTCTTCCCAAGCTCCTTTGTCAGTTTGAGTGCATACTTGCCCCAAACGCCAGATGACTCGAGGCCGAACGCCATTACAACGTGGTCCTCAAGGAGATGCGCGTATAAGCGCCGTTTGTGCATCTCCCGTTGGTAGATAATGTTGCCGACGCCCGCGTTGGCTAGTGCACGATAGCCGAAGGCGTACGTGTCGGAGACGGTGACGTCCCATGCCAGCGGCCGATTGCGGTCCCAGTCTCGGCTGGTAAGGCCGTCTGGTCGACGCTTGTCGTCGCTCTGTAGTCCACCAGGCTCCAGTGTGACGCGGTAGCCGGCTTGTCTGAAAGCGCGCCCGAGGATGTCATTAATGGCATCGTGGCGGCCCTGCGTAAGCCCAGCCAGCTTAGTGCAACTAAGTCGGTGCAGGCCACGTTCATCCACCGTTCCACCACACGGGCATGCCTCTGTCTCAAACATGGCAATGCCAAGTCTGAGGCCACTGGCGGCACGGAAGTGGTCATCAGCCAGCTTACTGCCGACTAGCTCGGACGGAAACACGTCAAGCCACGCTCCGGCAGCGTCGGATGAAACCGCTTTCAGTCTAATGCCGTCTATATCTAACGCGCAGGCCGACAGAAGAGTTAAGTGGGTAGCCTGAGTGGCGATTTGGTCCCACCTCTTCTGCCTAGTGACCTGTTCCTCAGAAAGACGACCAGACTGACGCGCGTCCCAGATCCGAATGGCGTCTTGTTGGTGGCTGATGAGTCCGCCGGTAGTAGCGGCCACTGCAGAGGCGCAGCTATGCGACGAAGCAAGAAAAGCGGGCAAGGCAAGGTCCGTAGCCGAGCGAATGCCCATTCCACCCAGCCGGACCGATAGGCTTGCCTGCATCTATGCCTTATCATCGAGCGTCAGGTCAAGGATGTTTTCCAAGGCTCTCCTCACTTGGTCGTCGAGGTCCAAAGTTTCTGACGGGAAAAGGAAGGTAGGTGAGGTCCGTAGTACATACAGGACCTTTTGTACTCCCATTGCGTGCCGAAGCAGAAAGTAGGCTTGATGTCTACCGAGATGACCCAGTCTCTGGTAAAGTCGGGAGAGTTGTTCTCCCTTCTCGGCCAGTACCAGGCCGATCATTTCGGGGAAGACCGCCGTACCCAGCAGGTCCAGTTCACACCGGTCCTTTACAAGGATGCCCGGGAGGTTGCTGTTAAATACTGCAATCACCTGCTGTCTCTCTTCGTCCTCGAAACCCTGTAGGAATAACTCGCATTTAGATGGGTTAAGCTGCATCCCGCTCCATTGCTCGAACGCTCTGAGATCCTTGATGTCTTTGAGTAATGCCGAAGGATCGTTGTCAAAAAGAGTCCCATCGTCGAGGTAAGACAGAGGGACCTTGGATGTCACCTGTTTGACGTACTGATGCAACAGCAGGCTAAACGCAAGACGAGCCGCTACGTCTCCCTGCTGACAACCGGCTGATGACCTGATTTCCACTTCACCGAACATCAGAGGAGTCGGCCTGCTATATGCCTGGTGCATCATTGGATAGAGGGCCGGGGCGTGCTTGGAAACCTCTGCCAAAAGTTGTCCTCGTTTGTTCAAGTTAAACGCACTTTTAAAATCTAATTTTAGGAGGCAGCATATTTCGTTGTTTTCGAGGAAGGTGCGAGCCGTGTGGGCAATTATTTCTGCACCATTATGAGTGGCGTACCCCATTTGCCGATGCTACAGGTAGTTTTTCACATTGACCTGGGGAAGCAGGGTCTTTGTGGCCAGTCTACGCAAGGTGCAGCCAACGGCTATGGGTCGGTATCCTCCGGTTTTCTTCTTCAGGGCAATAAGCCACCCTCCATATATGACGTTTCTCACAGTCTCCGGAACTTGCCCGTTACGTATGATGTCGCATAACTTAGCGAGTGTTTCCAGCACATCGTTGTGGTCTCCGTTGGCAGGGAGAAGGCATTTTAGATGGTCAGGCGTGAGGCCGTCGAGGCCTCCCGTCGCACCGGATGGAAAGGTGCGAAGTGCCTTGGCAACATCCTCGCTTGAGCATGACCCAACCGCTGGCAAGCCGATAGGGGATGGTGACACCACGTCCCCTGCGGGAGCAGGAGGGTGTTTTGCGATCATCTCATCAATCGCCTCCTTTGTTACGGGCGCAATCGTGTCATCGGAAGACAAGATTCTAATGGCGCTCCGCACATTAAAATCCATGGAAAGCTTGTGAGCAGCGATCTGGGCGCGAGCTTTATCTGTCAATACAATTTTGCCTCGCCCCTCAGCCTCCATATAATAATAATAATAATAATAATAATAATAATAATAATAATAATAATAATAATAATAATAATAATAATAATAATAATAATAATAATAATAATAATAATAATAATAACAATAATAATAATAATAATAATAATAATAATAATAATAATAATAATAATAAATAATAATCCCTTCCCCGCAGCTGGGTACCATGCTGGACAACACCTCATTCCACATGGTAACAGCTCTTCGAATAGGTGCCCCGGTTTGCAACCCCTACAGTTGCCACGCATGTGGTACCACAGTAACTGAGGATGGGCTTCACCCTCTTAGCTGCATCAAAAGCCATGGTAGAGTTTCTAGACACGCTGAAATCAATGCAATTATAAGAAGAGCCTTACGCAGGGCTGGTATACCAAGCACGCTCGAGCCCAGATTAGGACTTCATGACAACAAGAGACCTGACAATGTAGCAATCCCGCTATGGGATAACGGCAGATGCTTAGTATGGGATGCTACAGTGTCCTGTACAGTGGCTTCCTTCTATATACGCCACAGTTCACTAGAAGCGGGATGGGTTGCCGAGCGCGCAGATAATGGGAAAAACGCAAGTACCAAGAACTGGAGACGGGTTACATCGTAGTGCCAATATCTATGGAAACAATGGGTCCGGTAAGCAAGGGAACCAAGAGATTCATCAGTGATCTGGGCCAACGAATTACAGATCTCACAGGGAATCGGCGCGAAGGCGAGTTTCTACGGCAACTGCTGTCGCTTGCAGTGTGCCGAGGAAACGCCGGCTGTATTGTCGGTTCCATGGAATAATATTTAGGAGCTAGGAGAAGACAAGGAGTATACGTTCACGCCTCACAATTGTAACAATAATAATAATAATAATAAAAAAATAATAATAGTAATAATAATAATAATAATAATAATAATAATAATAATAATAATAATAATAATAATAATAATAATAATAATAATAATAGGCGTTTTTAATTGCTTTTAATTTATAATCAACGCTATCTCGCGCCTGAATGCAGCTTCCCCATTAACGCGGAAGCGTTGATAGGTACTTGAATTAGAACATTAAATAGAACGCAAAATAACAGCAGAAAATGCATAAACCATATCCATTTTTAAGTTTCATTAGTCGCTGCTAGCTGCCAGCGACGCAGCTACATTACGCATTCGCAAAACCTCGCATATAAAAACAAAATTAGTTTTGCCTAAGACCGTTATTAGCGACGCATTCGCAATACCGCCTACTGCTTTACATGAATGTCTGATTTGCACAACATTTGTATAACTTACATATTAGGATTTAAATAAATGTACATATTAGACAATTGCGAATATATTGCCCACGTGATTGCTTAGTTAATTTGTGGGATGTGCTGCTCGACACTTCGCGCAACCCCTAGAAGGAGGCGCGCTTTTAAATTTTCCCGCCATTACAAGCATGGCCACATGGAGAAGCGCTTTCCCCGGCCAAGTTGTCGCCGACCAGCTGATCGGCGCCTGAGTAGTGGCCGAACGGCAGTGCTCGCTGTACCAGGTCGGTTTTTAGTTGTTATCTGGTTTCTGTCTGCCTTAAAGCTGTTGGAGTAGCCGTTCCCGTCTTTCGTCTCTCTCCTGTCTCTTTCTCTCACCGAACGAACACACGTCGATGGGATCCGGCATACGCGGAACTCGGGAGCTTCTTTCTAGTTGTCGTGAGCGAAAACATCTGCAATGCGAACGCTGTAGGCGGTTTCGCTGCGCGGTTTCGCAAACGAAGCGATCGCCAGTGTCTTCCTCAACCAACCTTACAAACGTCGCCGTAACTAACCGGTAACCGACTACCGGTAACTGGCTGGATACCCCGAGAAGTGGCGACACCGACCGGCCATCGCAACAACAACAACAACAACAACAACATCACAACAATGCTCACAATGTTTCGAGCACTCCGACGGCATCCCGTTGGCTTTAGCCTGCGCGCGCCAGCAGATGTTCGTCAGCTAACAGTCGACGTTCTCGCAAACACCGCTCTCTACATTCGCGGAAAGGCTTCCAATGTAAAACGGGCCATTGTACTGCCTCACTTTGATCTCGTCAAAATTGTCAACAATATACCCGGTTAGCCTTGCGCACTCTCTGACACAACGCCTAGCCATCACGTGTTGATTTCGCGCTTATATGTGAACATTCCGTATTATATTATAAAGCAGCATTTCATAGGGCATTGATAAGCAGCGTTAGTGAGCAGATATGCTCATTACGATTGTCAGAGTGTCAAATCGTCTGTACACACACACACCAGGTTCATCTTGTAAGTCGATTATAGCACTTGTTGAGAACCTTTCAGATAAATCATTTAACTTCTTTTTCTCGGATTTGGTGACTTTGGTTGAAATGTTTAATTTGTGTGTAAAATATGATCATTTATATATATATATATATATATATATATATATATATATATATATATATATATATATATATATATATATATATATATATATATATATATTATATTGCGTAATCAAGGAGTCACGATTATAGCAGTTGCAAATATTGTAGTGTCTCGTACTGTGATTGCATCCGCCAAATGCCAGCAAAATATCATATAATTATTTTAGAGAACACTTACATGTAGCATTTTTAGGATATATATATATATATATATATATATATATATATATATATATATATATATATACAACGCGTAAGCAATACTCCTCTTAAGACATTCTGCAGCTGGTGCTAATGCACAGCGAATTTATGGACTATTCTAGAGACGCTTAGCGCAAACCGACAGCCGTGTCGGTGCATGGCAGACAAGATTATCAGTAATCGTCTCCAGACGATTACTAGCGCGAGTCTTCCTTTACATCTGAAGTTGTTCTTCGGACTGCTACTGCTGCAAAATTTTATGTACGATCGGTATTGGCATAATCTGATTGAAGTTTCTGCTCTCTATCTTCTATTTTAACGTTGCTCTTGTTATTATTGCAGAAATCGAGCACCATGTCAGACTTCGCGGCGGTACTCTCGATTTGGCACCTCTTCGAGATGCAGCAAGAAGCTACACTGTTATCCGCAGAGAACTCGCGCGTTTGGAACAAGAAATCGGCATCCTTACTCACCAGCAGCGAAAGAAACCCAGCGAAATAGTTGAAGGCCAAATTCGACTGGTCGGTTATCTGTATACATATATATATATATATATATTTATTTTTTTTATTTTTTTTTCAATGGAGGTTAGTTGGTAAAATGTGTGGTACTCACACACACACACTAAAATCCAGTCGTCATCTTTGCCCCGATAGTTTGGCGGGGGGTGGCCACAGTACTACTTTCTCAAGATTACTTCATCTCGCTCAGTGCCGGAAGAGGCGCAGCGGTCATAGCAGTGCCTTAGTCGTCAGCAGCCTCCCCTGAGTTGCACATGCGGCATACGGGGGAGTCCGTTTCACCAATGCGGTGTAGGTATTGCTGCTAGCAGCCACCATGGCCTGTTAGCAGTTGCGCGAATGGGTAGGTAAGCGAGCCGTGTTTGGGGCTTTACCATTTTTGAAATCAGGGATTATTGATTTTGTGCAGTTTCCAGAATGGCCCCTGCTGATTTGCTTCCCATAGTCGGCCTCCACTTACTTAGGGTATCTGTTCCGCTGTTTAGTGTTCCCTCCGTCCGGCCTTTAATTGAGGGGTTTCTTGATTCTTCCAGCTATTTAACTCTTAGGTCCCCGTTTGAATTTGTTTGAAGAAAACCTGTATAGCTGCTGTGAAAGCCGTGAGGCTGGCTGGTGCTATGTTAAGCGTCATAGGTCTCTAGATTTTGTTGGGGAGGCAACGTGAGGCAAACGAGGAAGATTCATGTATGCATCGCACACAATTCAAATAGATAAAAACTTACGGCAGTCGTATTGTTACAATAGTTAAAAAACATTAAGACTAATTTTAACTTATCGAAACTTGGCATGTTTCCTTATTGGTATTGGTTACTCGAGTACACAGAATAGATTTCCCTAATATTGTGTCTGTAGGGACATTACATGCATTGTAGAGTCTCCAATTTATTCTATCAGACTTACAAACCAATTGCCAAGATTACACTGTTTACATTATATGTGGCTGTATTATGCATACAATGCTAGTACAAATGTAACGTATGGCTGGATCTGCTAATCAGGGATTTCGCTTTGAACTTTCGTTAGGCGCATTATTTCTCTTCAGCAATTCAAAATTCTATATATATATATATATATATATACATATATATATATATATATACATATATATATATATATACATATATATATATATATATATATATATATAGAGAGAGAGAGAGAGAGAGAGAGAGAGAGCGCGCGCGCGCGAGTACCGATACATTTTGAAACGTACCAATAGAGGCTTTGCGAAATTCGCATCGTCAAGCGTACATTCGCTTAGCCTAGCTATTTGACTATTACAGTTGGCGGAGGCAGAGAAGAAAGCTAAAAAGGACTTCTACAAAATCGATGCGATTTGCGCTCCACTTCTTCTGCAAATTCCAAATACGCCCCTGTGTAAAGGAATCAAGCCGGTGGCACATCTGTGCCGGACCTACGTCCCACCTCGAAAATTTGCCTTCAAACCGAAGAATCATGTCGAACTAGGTGGCAGCAAGCTTCAGTTTATGAATCAGACTCTTTGCTACCTTCTGGAAGACCTCGCAGGTACGGACCGCATTCATCGACATTAGAAGCTCAATTGGTCTGAAGCATCCAAATATAAAGACAAGATTTTTTTTCTTATCTCTGTCGCATACAGTGGCTTGGTTTACAAGTTAGATAGGTCACGTCACAAGAGCGATCAATGTCTCCTTTTGATCACTGATAAATATTCAGACTCGTTTGCAGTGTGTAAGTATCGAAACGTTTGTTGTGACAGTGCAACATTTCTGGGCCTCAGTCACATCATTTTACTTTTTCGTGTTCTCTTGCGTGACGTGCTAAAAAACAGATGTATCTCGTTGCCTCAGATACGAGGACGTGCTCCTAGCTTCCTTAAACACGTACGTCAGCCTACGAACGTTGTCCGTTTGCAGTACAATTTCACCTGACTACACCTATAAGGCTGCTGTATCCGTGGAAACGGGCCGTTAGTTTCAGTGCGCAAATTCATTGGAAAACTTAACTTAGAGTTGTATGATCTATCCGAAAATAAAAACCGTTATCTCAAACCAAGGCACCAAAGTAGAAATAGCATTAGATCTATTGTGGTCTTGTGTGTGTCCCGTCGCTGCAGGGTTGGAGCAGAAAATCTGCTCGCTGTTCGTGGACAAAATGGATGCTTCGGGTCGTATTCCGGTGTCTGGACCAGATTTCGTGCTCGACACAATCGTTGAGGGCGCCGCAACTGATAACAGTATCTTCGTCGAGGAGCAGGAAACTGGCGGACATCGAATGCATTTAGCTGGCGGCAGCAGTTTGGAGTCCTTCTGTGCCCAGCTGATGCGGCGAGAGATTTCCGTTGCCACGATGCGACAGTACTCTAGCGGACGGTTCTATCGCGAAGGCAGCGTCGACGGCGGCCTCTACACACTCTCGCAATCCACGAGAGTTGCGGCATTTACCGGTTCGACGAAAGAAGTCCTATCCGACGTAGAGGAGCTACTGAAGCTATTAATCGAGTTGTACGAGACGCTAGACGTGCCGTTTCGGCTTCGACTGGTCGGTCCTCCGGAGCTGTCCTTTGTCGAACAACTGCGAATCGATCTGGATGTATGGAGTCCTGCCGAGGAACAATGGAAGGTCGTCGCGCACGTCTCATCGCATGGTCAATTCCTCTCCAGTCGACTACATATGGTAAGCTTGCTCAGACAGGACTACTATGTGCATACGTTGGGCCCGTATTTAGAACGCCGTAACGTAGCCATAGCTCCACATACAAGCTAGCACCTTGTCTCTATCATCATCATCGTATGTCACCTTCCATCATCGTATAAGTCTTGCTTGTCGCTTCAACCTTCTGCTGTGTGGTATAGGTGTCCAACAAGGAACCGATGTTCACGATGTTCGCGGTGTGCGCTGACGCCCAGCGAATTGTCGCCCTATTGCTCGAGAATCACCAGCGAGAAGATGGCTCGTATGCGTTGCCTGCAGTACTCAGCTCGGGACTATCGCCATGAATCCAATTCTCAAACAACCACCTCACCCACTGCACCGGTGTTCGACTGTTTGATAGGCGGTACGTGGGTACATCTACTCCGTCCCACTGTATGAACATTGTTCTGAGAGACGTGTGTTGATTCTCAGAATGTGTACAAAGCAATAAATAGAAAATAAGTATATAATAAATTGCGATTTTACTCGAAATATTGCATTGTAACATTGTACAATGATAGCTGTGTACGAGAGTGTTTTGTCTGAATGGTTTCATGGAATGTCCCTATATAAATTTAAGCTTGCATTTTGTATCGGCTATACCACAGTTAGGACTGATAATATGACAGCTAGAGTGAAATGTAACCGATCCTAGAATATTTGAGGGTACGCTCTAAGTAGGTATAAAAAGAGCCATGAAGTAAAATGCATTACATGTTACTTTGAACGGCGGCTAGAGTCTAAACTGTGTTATATGGTAAAGTATTTACTATCATTTATCCAGTAATAAATGACAACGATAATTCTGATACAAGTCAATGAGTATACGCAAGACAGAATGCAGAGCATAAGACACATACATATATGCATGAATGCGCATTAAACCATTACGGGAATACGTTTGCAATCAAATAATGACTATTAAAATATGAATTACTCATTTCATATTTTTGTAATGATTATTTAATCTGGAAAGGAAACTATAAGCAGACACTCTATTGCTGGTGTGCACCAACCTCGCGTAAACGCCCTCACGATAGGTCCGTTGCCAGGGACTGCGGTGAGACTGGAGGCGATAGGAGGATGGAAGCATTAGAATGACGGCGCCTTCCAGTTGTCCAAACGCGTCGGCACATACGCCGTTCGCTCGTTTGCAGTAGTAGCATTTGCCGTAGAAACATGTTTGCCCCCCTAAAACAGCGAAAGCAAAATACGTGATTGATACCTAAACAAGTGACAGCTTGGAGTTCTAAGCTGAGGCATTCCCCCATAAAGAAACACACTGATATTGTTCCGAAGAAATGTTCTTCCGATATTCCGATAAGATCTTTACCCTATTTTGGAGGGTAGCTTCGGTCTCTCTTATTTCCTGCACTTTAGATGTGCCTGACGTTTAACGCCTCATGGTTACCCGCATGTAAATGAGGAGTCCTGGTTGCCACTAACTGGCAACAATTTCTTTGCCATAACCTTAAATCGATACTTAGGGTGGCATTATATAGCTTATTAGTAACCTTATTTTTTATCTATTATTAAATTAATCCTCATCGATTCATCAAACCTTTTCTATTACCTTACTAGTCCAGCAGCGAATATGCCTATGCTTCAACTGGACAAACAAACAAAACTTGGAGGCGAAACGTGAAAATAGAAACTAGCGTATTCACCGAGAACAAGAATGCGATGTTAATTATCAGAAAAACTGCTTGGCAAAAAGCAACAATAAAACAAAACAGCTAAGGACGGCAACGATTCTACGATACTTGACTGTGTATTTTTTGCCATTTTTAATGTATGGCTATCAACGGGGACTTACCATCATTCTGGTAAAAGGTGGCTTTTAGTTCGGGCGTGCTTTTCTGATATATCTCACTGAGGTTAACCCTGCGGCCGGCGACGAACGGAGTACGATCCATGCCCAAGAGAGCAGCCAGATGAAAAGCGGCAATTTCTCCGTTGTGACGGTCCGCTCCCGCGAAAGGTCCTTCTCGAATCACGTGACCTCTCGAGTAGCTAACAGTAATACAAACCAACAGACCAGCAGACAAAAAGTCATCATTATAATTTTCCTCTATGTCCTGGGAAAGCTTGGCGAGAGATAATGTTTTTTATATGCGCGCAGAGGTTGTTTCAAGACTTCTCGTTTTATTCGTTATGTGAATAGCGGCATTTCTCTTGCCGGAGACTTCGGAATATTTCTACATGACCTAAAGTTGTAGCGCTAGAAAACCCAAAGTATTGATTTTAGGTCATACAAAGCCTGCTGGTAAAAAAGAAAATTAAAAAAATCAATTTTACGCCGCGCTATCAATCACACCGCATATAATTATTCAAATAATGTAAATTGTTCGAATACAATGCTACCTACTGCCCTGACCCATTTTTCGCTTTCTCAATATCTATCCACATACGAATAAATAATATATAGACTTATTTTAGTTCCATTCAGTGCATGCAGTTTAGTCACTTACAACATCGGCTTAAAGAGTGCCTGCTGCCCTCCGTCAAGAGTGAGTAACAATTTAAGCTGGGTGCCCTTCTTAGCGACATCCGCCTTTAGGATGGGCGCGTCACTCATCGCGTGAAGCAACTGCCCTAGCCTCGACGAGGGACTCTTCTCTCGAGTCGATGCAGATCTCAAACCGAATTTCGGACGCACCCATGAAGCAGCCAATTTCCAGCACTTATCGGTTACATTTGTCACCTAGAAAATTGTATACAAATGCCGTACTTGCAATTAGCATGCTTGCGTGAGGGTAAATTACTTAGGCTTCTAAGCTCTCTCTCTCTTTCTATATATATATATATATATATATATATATACTTGCTGGCTTCGATGCGATGAGTGCGATTCTGGGTTACGATTATTTTAATATAACACATATTGTTAAATCTTCACAATGGCAATTTTTCAATAATACGAATAGTCGCACAGTTGTTGAGCATAAAATTCTTTGAAAAAGCTTTTACCAGCAAGCTACACCCAATCGTTTCTAATAATTTGACTGACGTACTGGCAGAAACACTAGAAACGCAATGTTTTTATTGCATTCTTGGTGACAAAGCACTCCTCCTCAGTCTCCGGTGATCTCACTTTCGGCTACGCTTGCATGCAAAAAGTCATGTCGCAGTCGAGCCAAGCCCGCATATGTAAAGTGTATTTACATGCATTACTAATTGAAGTGTGCTAAGCCAGCTTATGCTGGGAATTCGCTACATCAGTCTAAGTACGTCTAGGCAAAACCGCTAGACCAAATGCTCAACATTAAGCAAAACAACCTAGCAAACAAATGCTCTATTTCTTCAACATCTGAGAATCTGAAAAGGTCTTACCTCATCATGCGGCAGCGCTGACCACTTTAATTGCTGTTCGTAGTCGCGAATGATGTTTTCTACCTCCAAGGGATCATGCAGATTGTCAAAGATAATTGAGGGCAGCAATGATGACTTGACTGTGTGTTCTACCCGCAGATGCAGTAGGTGTGGAGCTAACAGGTGTCCCGGGACTACGGGAACCGCGCGACGGGCCTGCAACACATTATATATATATAGACGCAAACGTTGACCATAACTGCCTCCTCTGCTATGGAATTTAACATAGTGGCTCTGAGCAACCGAGTTGATCGCAACGTCAAAAAGCTGAACTTCACCCGCCTTTATTGTTACGCCACTACATAGCTTGTCTAATCACGTTACAGAATATGCATCGAGCTTCTTTTCGCGTGCCAGCTCTTTCTTCACAAATCCTGCTTCTTCTGGTACTCGCACCACAGTAAACTATAACGACAACCGGCTTTCGTAACAAATGTGCTAAGCGTCTATTACAAATATCGAATGTCTATATAGAAAAAAATATTTCACTTTCTAATTAAATTTGAAACGTAAACCCCCGCAGAAATAAAATATTTTAGACGCTGCGCATATATGGTATGAAGTCATGGAAGCATTTTTCGGCAGATCTAGCCTTGGACGACCTATTAGTTAAGTCCCAGATAGGAAAAAATCACCTGTATCTATGCCCTATATGAATAATATTCATTATCTATAGCATAACATGAAATACTGGAATAATTTGACACGAAACGTCTAGCGATGTTTGTATGCATTTATATATATCTCCCCTTCCTCAGCATCCAACTCGCTGTACCCTACAATATATATATATATATATATATATATATATATATATATATATATATATATATATATATATATATATATATATATATATATATAACATCACAAACAGTGGAAAGAGATCTTGTACTCTTTCCGATGAGCTCGATCCGTACCGTGACTTGGGCTCTCCGGCCTTCATTTGCGGGATTCCTTTTTGCTCTATTTGAGGGTTGCATGCGTGTGTTGTTAAACTTCGGGGCCTGTTTCCGGTCGGGGCGCCCCGTCGGTGCCATGTGCCGCGCACGTAACAACTCTACGTCATTTTCGAAGTTGTAGAACGCGAAACACAGGTAAACCGTCAGGACAAGGCAGGCCGCACCGAGCACCCGTGCAGCACGGTGAAGAATCCACATCTGAAAACGTTTCAAAGGTACCACATGGCAACGAAACCCATCACTCTCATTGCTGCTGATAACGCAAATATACACTGTAGCGCCCACTCATCAGATTTGCGAAGTTTATCACCTACCCGATGGAAACAACCGCAAAAGAAAACAATAGCATAAAATATAACGTTATTATACGTCGGCATGTATATGCCTCTAGACTGTCCACCAACAAGGTGCAGTTACTTTTTGGTCTGAGATGGCGAAACAGTTCCGTATTAACACGATATGCTTGCTTACTCGTTACAACCACCTTGGCGATACTCTATAAGTGATATATATACGTGTTTGTCCCACCTTTATGATCTTATGCTGACAACATGGTTGATCCAGTGGCCGTGCCTTCGATTATCCAGTTCGTGTTTTTACTCAGTTTAGGTCAACGGGCCTCCGATTGCTTCCATCGTGATTCCGTCATCATCACACCCAAACTGCGCTTCGTGCTGCAACAATCAAGTTGAAGAGAACTGAACTATTCGAACTGAAATAGTTTAATTTTTCTCAAACATTAAGAGCCTACTTCTAGTTTTTCTGCAACCACTCCT
This sequence comes from Dermanyssus gallinae, assembly GCA_003439945.1. NCBI lineage: Eukaryota > Metazoa > Arthropoda > Arachnida > Mesostigmata > Dermanyssidae > Dermanyssus > Dermanyssus gallinae. The sequence goes on along the minus strand of QVRM01004416.1, from coordinate 302,432 downwards.
GTGTATTGGCCGCCGGTTTCATTTTACCATAGGTCTAATTTCACTATAGGTATCTTTATCAGCTCATGTATGCACAACTGCGGTCAGTGGCTTGTAAGTACTCTAAACGTTTTGCGTTTATATATATATATATATATATTCAATTTTTTTTCCATATCCCTGTTTACAGGACGTTAAAACTGATAGTTAGATAGGCTTAATAAAAAATACTGTAAGTAATTCTCGAGTTACACAAATAACAAATCAAGGAATTCACCAAATATGTGTAACTTGGATTTCAAACTCCTGACAGTCATGGCACATGGTTTGTTAGCCTGTCACTAAGCTGTCATTCTTATATATAAAGCACACACCATATAACACTCTAATCTTATACGTGTACGGCCTGTGCTAGACAATGTAGGGTGACAGTTGGACCCCAATAAGATTGCGCTCTAAAAGGCTACGTACTTTTCGCTACTTTTTATAATCGATTAAGTCGAGATCGAATCCGAGAGTATAGTAAATGATGTGCGCCTTCGTGTGAATAGATCAATCGTAAATGCAGATCACTCAATTGCCAACGATGTATAAAATCAATATTAGAAGATGCCTACATTGTAGAAGCAAATTATAGCGGTATAATTTCTATACAACGCTAAATTTCACCGCTTTGCAAATCAAGTTAAATGGTGCAGGTTATCTTCCACAAGCTCGTCGAACTAGACCATCGCTGCTTTACCGATAAGTCGGACGGAACAATACAACCGGCAAGTGCCGAGGTAGGATAACATTGTTGCTGTTGATCTATGAGTGGGTAGATAGATACTCGTCTCTCACTATTCATCTCACTATACTCGACCTTGACCTCTGTCGTGTGATATCGCTATGTATTGCCTGGCATTCTGAAAGAAGCAGAGACGCCGTGCAACTTGAACTTAGCATCGAGTCAGCTTACCATACGTGTACCATGCATTCACATCATATGTCAGATGACCAAGTGGATATGTACGTCGCTGATCCGGCAGGAGCTCTGAAGTTAGCTCTGATGGAGCCCAGAGCGAATTATTGATCTTCATTGCCAGTACGGCTGGGCCAAAAGGCGCCTTGAGACCTCGAGGTCAGCTGGCTGTCATGCGAAACCCCTGCGGCTAATAATTCGCACTCTCCTCGTGCCACCTGTCCTCACCAAACCACTCAGTCTGTCTCCAGCCGATGCACGATCTCTCTCCTAATGCTGTCTGTCAGAGCACAGAGAGAGTCCGCATGTTGTCCGGCTAGTTAACGTTAGAAGTAATACCTATACTAATGATACGTAATCGGGCCATCGCCAAATGGGCAAACATAGACAAACGCAATCTCAAATGTGATTGTAACTATGTATTTCAGTAAACCACCGAACATACCTACGCATATATACGTATATATTGCTACGTATATATTGCGTCTCTGCCAATCGACTGTAGAAGAGAGCTTCTTCAGGCTGACGGAATGACAGCTCTCAGCCAACAGCGTTTAACGTTGGCCACACGAAATTGTCAATTCGCATTGCTTCGTAACGCGGGAGCGACCGCATACACACAAGTAAACCTTGTGCACTTGTGCACACAATGTGTCTCGTGCGGTCGCACGGCTCACTACGGAATAATGCACCGCGCACTCACACCGCCACCACCACAAGGCTCGACTCTGAGAAGAGAGCTAAAAGTTTTTCGAGCTGACTCTCAGCCAAGATTTAACGTCCACGGAACTGTTTTTCACATTGCTTCATAGACGGACCCCCATAAATACAAATGTGCAACGGTGGGGCTCGAACCCGCGCACCTGCTATGTGTCTCCTCCGGTTGCAAGGCGCAGACTTAATCTACCACGCCACCGGGCTCGACCTGAGAAGAGAGCTAGAAACTAACAACTGAACGAACCGCAGAGCTCACCAGCTGAGTTTGGACGGATGGGCACAACAGTGTGTTCGAATTGTTTTGAACTTGGCGCCAAGCCATCCGAGAGAGAGAGAGGGAAAGTCCATACTGCTCAATGGGCGAGCCCTTTTGGTGAGCCAAGGAACACACAGAACGACGACGCCACGGCATTTAGTTCTGTTGATCAACAACGGGAGAGAACCAACTCGGTGGCGGCGGCGGCTTCGCTAGGAGTTCGTCGTGTTAGCGAGACGGCCGCACGTGTGTTCGAAGGCAGCAGTCGTGAAGTTCCGTCGCCGTCGGCTTTCGCTGTTTCTTTCGGGCTTTCGTGAGGTGCGCTCGCTCAAAGTCCGCTCAACGAAGAAGAAGCTCAGATACTGTCCTCGGTTGTTGGCTGGTTGGTTATTGTCAACTGTGTGAACTTTACTGCACTAATTACTGCCGTTCTACTCTTAATACAAGCATGGTAGCGGTCTGCATGGCGGCCAGTGGCAGCAGTGTGTCGAAGTATATAATTATCCTATATCAAAACAGTACTTCTCGTACGCAGCCGCCAAGATTGGCAAATCAGCGAGCTTAAGTTAAGAGTTGTGAAGAGGAGTAACGAACTCTCTCTACTTTGACACAGCCAATCTGATATTATATATAGTAATTTTTTTTTAAAAAAAATCTGATATTTATATGAACGTGTTACGTGTGAACATTGCTGCACTAATTGCCGTTCCACTGTTAATACAATCGTGGTGGCTGTCTCGGCCATCGGTGGGCAATAGTATGTGGAATTCGATCATTCCATAACAACAAGTATTTTTTGTACTCAGCCGCCAAGATAAACGAGTCAAATAAACGAGGTTAATTTAAATGAGAAGAGTAGTAACTAATCTCCACTTTCATTTGGCCAATCTAGTATTCCAACGAGTGATAATGGCACTAATCAATGCTTATTAGCTTAATTTTAACATCTGCAAGCATAAGTAGGTAGAAATCTAATAACACTACCGAATATGTGCATGTTGAGTGAAATGCAACTCGTTGATAGAGCTTAAGTGAAAATATTTGCCGTACGTTGGAGTTCATGCTTATATACATAAACAGTAGTTGATATTGTATATATTTATGTAAGCTTAACCGCATATCGCTGCGATCATTATATATATATATATATATATATATATATATATTGTTTTGGACAAGGAGCAAGTCTTTGTCATCTCCATAGACCCCAGAGTTGTAAACTGTCTCTACATATGCATAATATACATAGTGACTTACGTCAAAGTTTTCCGTTTCTGAGTATGATTATAGTTAATTGCGTCGAGATTCGTGATGATTGAGCAGAGCGAAGCAAAAAAGGCCAAAACTCCCCTCAAGGTAAGATCAACTTGAATATTTTGTTTTATGGTGATGCTTTCTAGCCCAATAAACGTATATACATATGCTATGGGTCTCTTGGGTGAACAGAATTGGAACCATGGTTTGATTCCTAATTGATTCCTATATACTGGAGCTACATTGCTATTCTAAGGCTATGTGTTCCCATTTTATGGGATTCGCAATTGATGCACGCTCTACGTGATGGCAGAAATTGCAAGCTTCCCTGAGACCTGCCATTCGTAGTAGCTAGCCGTGGAAGCTAGGCCTTTAGCCAAAACTGAACTCCCGAATATTTAGCGACCATACTGCCATAGGACTGTTACGTAAACCCTAGGGATATCATAACATGTTCGCTTATGTTGCTGTTATATAGATATAAAATGTTACATGTGTATTTCGATGCATATATATAAATCAATCCATATATGTCTGTAGGCATATATATATATATATATATATATATAAGAGAACGTGTGCACTGGGAGTATTACTCTATCTCGTATAGAGTGGGGGTATATATATATATACATATATATATGTATATATATATATATATACATATGTATATATATACATCGGATGGATCGGATCGGATGATATCGGATGATCGCCGAGGAGTGCGGACGTGTGCATGTCGAGCTCCGAGGAAACACGCCTATTCGTGTGTGTGCAGGATGGTGAACCTAGGAAGTGACATACCAGGGTAATGCTTGTAACTCAGTGATCAGTTTGGTGTACTGTGTGTGACTATGCGACAGAGGCACGAGCAGCTATGAGGCTGTTAGGATATACACGACATGGTGAAGCAAAACGAAACCACCGGCGTAACGGTCCATTGCCTCCAAGCGGCACGCCGATGCCATTTAAATTCGAACTCCAACGGCTGCTTAACTAAAATTTGATGTTAGAACAGCTAATCTACGAAGTGGCGCCAACAGTGATTTCAATAACTCATCGCGTGACAGCCACAGTACAACCAGAGACCGCTTTGCTATTATTTGAGAAGCAGCAATAATAATAGTAATAAAAATAATAGTAGTAAATAATAATAACAATAGTAGTAGTAATAATAATAATAATAATAATAATTTTAATATTAAGTGAGAATGGTGACAGAATACACACGAGTAACTTTGCCGGATCCTTCAGAAGAATCTGGCCCAAGCTTCACACCTATGCAAAACCTTGCAACTACACCAAACCCCCTGGGGCCCAACAAAGTAACATGTCACCAATGCGGCCAGACCTTTGCTAGGCGAGGCCTCCGTAGACATGTCACAGTCAAACATGGGGGCGGGGGCACTATACCACTTCATGACGAAGCCGCGAATGAAGTCAATCAAGACCTCACGGAGTGCATCCAGGCATTCTTCAAACATGGGAAGCTGGTTCGCATTTTGCCCAAGGTGGTTAGGAAATCGGTGGCTGACGCACTGTCAGAGGTGTGCTTAAAAGTTGCCTTGGACAACGACGACGCCGCCTGGCTTGGACTTTTCTCCTTTGCCCCAGTTGTGCTAAGGTTACCGGTAGGCTGCAGAGATACACGCTCTTTGGCAGTGGTCATTAGGAAGAATTTGGTGGAGTTCCGGCGCGGTGTTCGACTTACAGATTTGACTCTCCTGCTGACCGCGGGCGAGTCCGGTGGTAATATCGAACGAAAACATTCACTCACGCGAGCCGTGTCGGCCAAGATGTCAGACGGTGACGTGTCAGGGGCAGCCCGCCTTCTTCTGTCTGACGACGTTATGGTCGATGAACCAGCTGCCGCAGCGTCGCTACGGGAAAAACACCCCCCCGCGCAACTGAACTTGTGTTGGCCGTCTCCTCCGCCCTCACAACTTTTACCTGCTTCTACTTCAATCAAGGATGTTCGCTATGCGGTGGGATCATTTTCAAAGAGCTCTGGCGCCGGTCTGGATTTTATCAGACCTCGACTTCTACAGGACCTTCTCTCACCGACTCTCGGCTGCTCATCCGACGGACTTAGCAAGGCCCTCGCAAAAGTAATCAATCTACTGCGATGGGGAGCTCCGCATCCAGGGTGGTGTCCCCTAATCTTTGGAGCGAGGCTGTTCGCACTAAAGAAGATGGACGGCTCGTTTAGACCTATTGCTTGTGCATCGGTACTACGCAGGATCGCGGCAAAATTGGCAGTGAGGGACTCTAAATATGTCATTAGCCTAGCGGTTGGGCCTCACCAGTTGGGTTTCTCCACCAAGGGGGGTGCTGAAATAATGCTACAAGGGCTTTTATTGATTCTCGACTCGATCCATCTGTGCTAGGCAAGCTTGACTTTAAAAACGCGTTTAACACCGTCAGGAGGGATCACTTGTTAAAGGTGGTCGGAGATGAGGCCCCTTCCATTTATCATCAGGTGAAATTGGCTTACGGTAATTCATCGCACTTGGTCTTGCCCTCGGCACTGCTCACTTCGGCTGTAGGGATTCAACAGGGAGATCCCCTTGCTCCCCCTCTGTTTTGTCTTGCCGTTAAAGACTTGGTTAACACACTTGAAAGTCCACTTAACCTGTGGTATTTGGACGTCGGGGTCGTTGGAGGGAACATAAGTACGGTCTGTAAAGACCTAAAGAAGATACTTAGTTTTGCCGCATGCAGCGGTCTGGAGCTGAACCCAATCAAGTGTGAGGTTCACATAATCGGCTCAGATACAGCTGATATCTCCGAAATACAGAATCTACTTCCAGGCTGCCGCGTAACAGACGATAACCTGGATCTACTTGGCGTACCCCTGTTTTCTCGCCAACTTGGACCGACTATCGAACGCGGGAGAGAAAAACTCAAGATTGGTCTCAACCGTCTTCCCCAGCTGGGTGCTCACCGGGGGCTGTACATTCTGCGTTCATGCTTCTCCGCGTCGAGGCTGAACTACCTGTTCAGGGGAGTCAATACTTCAGCCTTCCCGGATCTTTTGGAGGAAATTAACTCGAAGATGGGTTTTGCGCTGGAATCTATACTCAACTTGAAGTTGCAAGACGATTCCCTAGTTCAGGCCTTCTTACCCGTAGCCAAGGGTGGACTGGGCTTGCCTGAAGCAAAATCGCTTTCAGTCGCAGCACACATCGCCTCCCTGCATTCGGCGACTAGTGGCGTTGAGTCTATTCTGGACCCCCAGGCGGTTGCGAACTTCCAGGCCACGCTTGAACAGACCCAGGACGACGCCATTGCATTCTACGGGTCTCAACCAGAGACTCCTTCTCTTCAGCGCGCGTGGTCAGAGCTGGCAAATGACGGTCGTTTGAGCGGCCTATGGGAACGAACAACCACGGCCGCTAGCAAAGCGAGGCTACATGCAGTCTCCTCGCCCGGTGCAGGTGCATGGCTGCACGCCCTCCCGAGCCCTCAGCTGGGTACCCTCCTAGACGATGAGTCTACACGAATACTTGTCGGGTTGAGGTTAGGAGCAGAGCTAGTCTCTCCACACCACTGCAAATGCGGTGACGAGGTCGACTCCCTAGGCCAACATGGGCTTTCCTGTTCGCAGAGTTCAGGCAGAATTGCACGCCACTCGGCCTTGAACGAAACGTTTAGCAGAGCGCTGCGGTCGGCAGGGTACCCATGCATCTTGGAGCCCCCTGGTTTAGTTCGAGACGATGGAAAGAGACCTGATGGCATGACCCTGACTCCCTTTGACCAGGGCCAAATGCTGGTGTGGGATGCAACCGTAACCGACTCTTTAGCCCCTTCAATGGTCGGTGCGGGCGCAGTTCGCCCCGGACACGCGGTAGCCCTAGCGGAAGCAGCCAAGTGCAGAAAGTATTCAGGCGTCTCTTACCCACACTTGTTCTCACCCCTTGCGTTTGAGACCTTGGGGGGTGCTGGGCTGCTCACGAAGAAACTGCTTAATGATGTCGGAAAAAGATTGGTACTCGCTACAGGAGACAAGAGGGCGGGCGAATACTTACTGCAACGTCTGTCATTAGATGTTCAAAGAGGGAATGCCGCCTCGATTAGAGGTACCCTGGCTAGGTGGACCAGCCCTAGCCTGGACCTAATGCTTTGAGTTATGCCCCAAGCGGGCTGTGCACATGTTCTTACATCACAATTGTATATCTTATACACATAAATAAATGATTATATATATATATATACATATACATATATATATATATATATATATATATATATATATATATATATATATATATATATATATATATATATATATATATGTATATATATATATATAACATATATAAATTGCACTCTCGTGTGTACGGCCCTTATACATAATCGTGTTTTTGCTGCCAACTGTAGACGCGCGCAGCTGTTGGAAACGCCGCTGTAAAGATGGCGTCTGGCACGAAGCGTCGTCCCCCTGGTCGACGTGAAGACGATGCAGATGGAGTGGCGCCGCCACCAGCGAAAAAGCCTGCCAAAGTCACTGCTGATGCCAAGAATCAGCAGAAGAAGGCTCCAGGGGCTGGCACCATCGAGCAGAAAACTCCAGGGGCTGGCGCCATTGAGCAGAAAACTCCAGGGGCTGGTGCGACGAAACCATCATTAGCGCTCAAGAAGCCTTGGACCACAAAAGGAGGCGTAAACGCACAGCAACTGCAGCAGAAGAAGAAGAAGAAGATGATGATGAAGGGTAAACTCGGGGCAGCAGCAGACCAAAAAAAGGACAGCGAAAAACCCAAGTGGTTTGAGATGAAGCGAAAAGATCGCAAAAAGGTAAAAAGCTATTGTTTTTTTAACGCTTTGACATAGGCTTTTTCCAACAGAGGTATGTAGCAGCAGCAACAGGGCAGTGCTACCGCCGCTACAAAAGCTACACATGTCGATATTAGAACTGCTGATGCGGCCTAGTAGACATTGTGTGCAAGAAAGACGTAGCAGAATAGATATTGTCGTTTATGCCGTCCGAATCATACGTGCCGTGGTAAACGATTGTACTCAGGACTTGCGCCTTGTGTAATCAAGTAATTCGTAGTAGCGGTTACGATGCTCAAGGGCCAGCGGTTTAGTTTTCCGACGGGGTGATAATGGCTGCTCTTGGCTGATTTGCTTATACCACACGTCTTGTCTGAGTATGCAACGCAGTGACAGCTAAATTGCGTTGAAACCGCACATTTGTTGTAGGAGCGAGCAAGGAAACGCATAACAAGTTGATTTAGAGGTGCATTATTGAAATATTTTGTGCTCGGTTAGTGTGTACTTTAATGTTCATTTTATCAGACGTGCAAGTGCATTATGGCGCTTTTCTGTCAACAGAGTGCCACTGACCGCATGGCTGACGCCAAACACGCATTGAATCTCAATTTGATTCGATTGCTTGCGTGCATAGTACGCTTTTAATTTACACTTTCTATATGGAAATAGCAATATGACAAATTTATTTTCATTAGCCTTATTGTTTTATGGCTATCGGGATCAGTTAAATTAAACAAGTCGCCAATCTATCAGGTTTCTAACTACATCATATTGCTATACTCGCTATTTACAGATGCGTCAACAGCAAGACAATAAGTTCTATCAGCTTCAGTTGGACGCCAAGAAGTTGTGGGAGAAACTGCGCCGAGCAGATGTTCGCTCGGAAGAGAAGCACAAGGTTGCCGCTGACCTGCATCAACTCATACGAGGCAACATTGTCAATATTATTGAGGCGCACGACACGTCGCGCGTTGTGGAATGCCTCTATGCGAATGGCAGCCACGAAATTAAAAACGAGATTTTCGCCGAGGTTCAAGAGAAGATCGTTCACTATGCCAAATGCAAGTATGCCAAGAACGTTATCATGGCATTCGTACGGCACGGCAGTCAGGCACATAAAGCAGCGATCTATCGGGCGGTTCAGACAAGAGTGGCCGACCTCTTTCTGCATAAGGAGGCAGCCAATATCATTTCCGCATTGTACGACGACCATTGCAACACTAAGATGCGGGCCGAGATGGCGCAAGAGTTTTACTCGAGAGAACTGGTCTATTTCAAGAGCGAGGACGCAACCACATTTAAGGCGGCATACGATTTGTGCACAGAAAAGACGACAAAACAAAACATGTTGTCTGAATTTAAGGTTAGTACAGTTTTTACTACCTCCGCCTATATATATATATATATGCACTTTACAACGTTTGCTTTATTTTTATGAGCTTTCAACAAGCTTTATGACGTAAAACGTTTGACGTTTGTAGGATATGACCATTCTACCGACTAACTGAGTGAGATTTTGCGCACCAAAATGTTGTCCTTATTTGAAAAATGTAGCCAGGGTTAGGGTGTAAAGAGCGGCAGAGAGGTTCCAACTGCTTTTAGGCCAGCTAGTCTACTAAGCAGAAATTGCCTATGTATTATTTTCTGTTATGTTCAATGTATCTCTAACGTGTGCAAAGCAGCAGTAGCGATGATTTGTTTGTGAGCATCGACCGTTGGGGAATAATTAAGATAGACATTTTTCCATTCTCGAAAATACTGTACAAGTTGCCTACGTCAAACCTTCTGAAATGTTCGTCGAAGGCATAGCAGGCAGATACGTTGCCTTTGCTCCGTGGCGGAAGTTAACAAGTTCGATTTAAGTTTGTAAATCAATCAAACCTTATATATCAGTGATTATAAAACGTATATCCTAACAATAAGCGAGACTGCGATAGCGAACTATTCCATTTTAATTTGCAGAACTCGATTTTCAAACAGTAAAACTAGCAAACAAATATTTCGTTGTTGCCGAGTTGAACTGGCGTGATTTGTGTTTTTTGTGAATCTCAAAAGGGATTTTGCACGACGATTTTTATTTGTCGTATTGATATCAACATAACACATATATGAAGAAATCAGTATATATATGTATATATATGTATATATATATATATATATATATATATATATATACTCCTTAACTAGCTGTTTAATATTAGACATTGTATATGGCTACATTCCGTATATACTTGTAGTGATTGGCGTACTGTTGTCATAACCAGTTGTGTATCTTGGATCTGTGACATTATGGGTATTTGCAGGAAAAACTACTTAAGCTGACAGACAAGGGTGTCATCAAGTATGGTCTGTATCACCTGCTGCTGTTTCAGCTGTTTGAGGTGCTCACTGATAAGACCGAACGGCTTGAAATGATCCGCCAGATCCAGCATATTCTTGTGGAAATTCTACACACGAAAGAAGGGATGCAGGTAGCGCTTCAGTGCATCTGGTATTCAACCGCCAAGGAGAGGAAAGCGATTGCCAAGAGCTTAAAGGCATTCGTGACCAAAATCGCCACGGATGATCAAGGCCATAAAGTACGAAATCGACGTTAAATCTCAAGGCATATTCACAGCGTTTTAAGATCACTTAAGATGTTGCTATTTCAGATTTTACGACAATAACATACATTATTGTTTATATTTCTGACCTGGGTTTGTCGTTTGACTATAACACTATTACGAGTACCTTGAACATCTAGAAAAAGAATGCTAAAGAAGGCATGCTTTTTATATGCTTGCTGCGCCCGCACTTGTGGTGGTGGTTATTGTATTAGATTAGTAGTAATAATGACTATTGTTGCTATTGTTGTGTCGCACAACTGCATGTCTAAGCAAGTTCAAGCCGAGACTTTCGAATTTCTGGCCTACTGTGTCAACCTTCGATGTTGTCAGGTGTTGACATGTATGCTCTAAGTGGCAATGTGCGTGTCTGTCTGTGTGTCGTTTCACAGGTGCTATTGGGTCTGTTTGACGTAGTCGATGATACCGTGATGCTGAATCAGTCGGTCATCTCTGAACTGATGAAGAACCGGTACAACCTTCTCAAGGACAAATTTGGCTCGAAAGTCCTTGTGTATCTTATGGTCGGAAGGGACCCGCACGTCATTGCACCGGATACGATTGAATTGTTGAAGCAGGGTGATACCAACGAAAACTCCAAAAAGGCCCCAGAGCTCCGCCGTAACGAGCTTCGGAAGCTCGTTCAACAACCGCTAATAGAAAGTATCTGCGAACATCTGGAAGAGCTCGTTGCAGACGGTGAAACTTCGGTGGTCGTCAGAGATATTATTCTGGCAGCCGACGAGGAATTTCGGCTCCAAGGTATGGGGAAAGTCGTCGACCTACTCAAGGTACCGTACGAGAAAACCGCTGAAAATCACCTCGTCGAAAGTAAGCAGGGACATTTCTTTCTCAAGAAATTGCTTCTTAGTGACAAGGAAAAGGATGCAGCAGAGTTCTCTCGCTTGCTGAAGGATCGTATTGGCGAAGACGTAATCCGATCGTGGTGGCGCTGTAATCGAGGAGCTTTTCTATGCGTGACTTTAATGGAACTCCGGGATGTTGAGGTGCAGCAGTGGGCGAAGAACATTCTTGCAATGGATAAGGCTGAAATCTCACAAGAGAAGAACAACAAGGGAGCAGAGATTCTCCTTCAGAAATTGTAATGAAGTTGCTCATTGTATATATATTTTATATATAAGAAATACCACTTTATGAAAACAGCAGTAGTATGCATGTTAAAGCAAGAAGTGGTTACTGTTATGGCCAGCTTGACGTTTCCTTGTGTAAAAATGTCTAATACAAATAAATAAATATACTCCTTATGCCACATAAGTCAATTTATATTACCATAATCTAAGCCCACATTTTAATTATTGACATGCAGCTCAATAACATAAGAAAAAAACATAGGTTAATAGATCACACCTCTATTTTCATAGAAATGCATACATTAGATACAGGCAGTGATTAATAGAGCAAAATGATCACTTTAAATTTACGCATCTTTAGTATAGTGTATACGTGTTTTAGCTCAATACTAACACTATAGAAAGTTAATTTATTTATAAAAGGATTTCACAAGTTTACAACGTTGGTATTGGCATGGGCGCGACTCGCCATTCTCTATGTGAGCTTTCGATCTTCATTTCACACGAGACAGCCGTTTTAAAAAGTCTTACTTCACTGTCGTAAAGGGGTGACAACGCGTGAAAATAGTAGTGTTATAGTTATAATAGTAGAGAGTAGAGTGAGACATAGCAAGGCTTAGTATGTAATGGACACCCCTGTCGTAGGCTTTTAGCGCCAACGTATTCACTTAAATCCCCTTTTTCGTTTGGTGATTATTGTGTTTTCCCTATAAATACCCTCTAATAAGCCTATCCAACATGTGTCGAAATCTTCTTTTGCCATATATACAAGCTATCTCAATTAACAGTTTTGTAAGCTTTTATAAGATCTGGGAAACTAATACATCCCGTATACTAGATATCTCAACTATTTAATTTAACAAACAAAATATGGTCATCTCACATATATCCCTTCCAAAACCCGCATTGCCATTCACCAATTTTACTATTCGCTTCTAACCTATACTCTCTTATATATTTGCATGAAGATCCGTAATTGGTGTAATAGTCGTCGCCCGTCTATTTCTCAAATCACCGTTATCGACGACATCCTTTAGCAGCAAAGATACCCTCCCCTTACGCCAACTTCCCCATATGCTGCTCCTCGCAAAGCTGTTATTAGAAACTTCAACTTATGTAGTCCCCTCTCAACGTCCTTACCATCAACACTGTTATTCCGTCTAACCCGCACTCCCTCTTGCCTTTCATTATTCTAATAACTTGTTTTATTTCTTCTACCCCTGTGATTATACCCGTATTCATCCTCGAAGTCCTTTTGCTAACTCTATTACTGATTAAAAAAAAGTTGTGCTTCTATCGCCGCATTTTTTTGTGTACACTTTTTCGTGTATGAAATTAGCCATGCTTTTCCCGCAGTGACTATATTTGACCGGACTCGCTTTACTGTTGTTCTCTTGGCGCCCCCCAATGTACTGTTCAATTGCTGTTCGTTCTGCCGTGTTATTCCTTTTTGTACCACCAAGTGCTGAACTTTTGTCTGCATATATGTTTGCCCGTGTTCCTCATTTTTACCCGGGTAACTCCTCATGCCACCACTTACACGTTCTGCCCCACATAGATGTGTCTCTGTTACTACCAATATATTTATTTCCCTTTTACCACACTCTGACATACCCATGTGTTTCTGTTATTACAATTATATGTATTTCTATTTTTCTGTCAATGTGTACAATTCCTACCACTTACCACTTCTAATATTTAGCAATGCTATTCGTCGGAAATGTGCTCGCTTCTTTTTACTTCCTCTCCTTTTTCGATCTCGTTTTTGGAATCTGCTTTACATCTTTCGAGATTCGCAAGGTTTTCCATGGCCAACCTCCGAATCAAGCGCTTGTGGAGAAGTTAATAATATACGTGGATTTGTTACGAAAGTCTTAGGCAATACGAAAATTAGGTATCGGAAAGAGAATAGACTAGAAAACGCCTTTATTTACCGAATAAAGGGTCGGGGTAGTCTAGGATGCAGTGAAGCCTGCAAAACCTTACTGTGCAATTCTATGGCTACACATCAGGTAAAGTTATTATTTACTTTTATTTCAAGTATTCCAGTACGTTTTGGAAAAAAAAAACATTATTTGGCTTCCACAATTGTTCATTGTCACATCGGAGAAGCGGTCAATAAGGTCGGCCCTCACAAGCTGCGATAGTAACCGTGCGTCGTTGTTCTTAAATAAAGTTGACAATGACGGAAGTGTGGAGCATTCGGTTCGATATCTCATTTTCTACAGAGCCTTTTTAGGACTCCTCTCTGAACGCATTCAGCCATACCTATATGTTTGCGCAAATATGGGCTCCAGACAGGTGAGCAGTACAAACGAGTTGAAAAGTACAGATGTTGATTTGATTTGGTCTCCAAAATGAGCAGACAAGTAAAACAGTTTATATTAATATACCAAAGTCTCGTGCAACATTTGCGATATGCAATATTGCCTCACTGACGTGATAGTCCACATCGAAGGAGTCAGTTTTTCAAAACAAAAGATTGTGGAACGGATAACTTCATCACCGGTGGTACGCAGCGGACTGTAGCGCAGTGTGCGCTACAAAAGCTATTTAATACTTGACAGAATACAATCTTTTTTGTCTAAAACAACATAATTTGACAGCAGAGACGCACCTCCATCTTGTTAAGAACAAGTCTATAATCGACCCTATCAAAATAACTGTTCTGGTCGAAGTTTATTCAATGAAAGTCTTTGTTAGCGTTTATGAACAAGGCCCAATCGTTTGCCATTTCTAACAGTTGCATTCATATTGAGCTTCTGGCGCAAATTCGTGCTGGTGTGTGTTAAAAAGATTATTTGCTGTCATATAATCGGTAATGTGCTGACAAAAATATTTTCCAAAATGGTGCAGGCAATGGAACATTAAGACACAGGGCGATAGTTCTCAATGCGCTCTCTTTTTTACTCTCCGCTCTCTTTTTGGACTCCGTCTTATGAATCGGTGCTACGGTGCTTTGTTTAAAGAGATCTATAAACATGGCATCATTGTATGACCATTTAAAATCTGCTTTAAAGGTTTCCCTAAAAATGCTAGTATTAAGAAAACATAGGGAAAATGTCATCAGGTTTGTGACTGTATTTTGGTTCCAGGAAAGAGCTGCATCTAAATATCACATCCATTAAACTCTAAAGGAAAGCCACGGAAGATCGTAGGATCACGAGAAGTTGCCATGGGTGAAGCGGAGGTTACTGAAACAGGGTTGAACAAAGATGTGAAATGAAATGCTAATTGTTCAACCTTCGTTTAATTTTGTTTTTGAGAGAGGAAAATGCCTTTATGCCCGCCCACTAGCATTATTGGCGGGTATTGTGGGGTTCAACACCGACGAAAAGTATATGACTCAGTCCTATCCGCGTGTAATACGCACTAACGGCCATCTCCCCCAACCCCGTTCCAGCTCCCAGGAATTGTAAGGCAGTACTTCGAAACCAGGACGAACGAGCTTCGTGCCCAACCCTCACCTGGCTCTTCCAATACTGAGCCGGGAAAGGATGAGACTGACCTACGCGCTAGTCTTCCGGGCCTCTTCCTGTGGCGTCTTCTCCCTCATGACAGAGTCGAGATATTGGACTCCGTTCATCCAGTCAGCGGCGAAAGAGCGCATGCAAAACACGATCTCCGCCATTCTATATCCTCTCCAGGCCCTACGTAGGCTGGCTGTGGCGATGTCGGGAAGGCGAGGGGCAGCCGGCGACTTTGCTTCATCTGTCGAAGCCGAATGAGAGGCTGATTCCAGGATTGCCAAAGACTCATTGCTGGTGAGGCGCGAGTCCCATCTTGCTTAGGATGTGCGGCCGCTTTGTTCCTTTCCTGAATCTCCGACCGTATGCAGTGGGCGAAGCAGAATCTGGGTACGAAGAGATTAGTCGTTCGAGCCAGGCTATATATGTATATAATCGCAGACTCTCCATCTCTTCGTCGACCACATTAGAAGCTTCTGTCAGACATCGACAGCACCGCGTGAACGTATTGTACATCTCGTTAACTTTTATAAAATCTGCTACTTTTTTAATTTTAATTAAATCGACTTCTTTTTAAAGATGGGTGATTATTGACAACAAAACAAAAATGTAGTCACCACTGACTGAAGGCATTAGTTTGTGCAACTGTTGTTAATTTCTTTGATCCTTTTCAGTTTAAGATTTTTGTCAACTTGCGATCAACGCCCCTACCACCTTGTCCTTGCGCCCTTTGTGGTTTGCAAATAAATAGTTACAGCACACAGTTTCCTGTCATTTACATTAAATAATGAAATACCATTTGTACTGTTGTATGTTGTGAGAATTCTACTGATACTTGGTGAATAAACAAAACGAAACATATTTTGTTTTACTCCGTTGATGTTATAACAAGTTTCATGAACATGAAAAGACGCCAGTTTTAATTAAAAACGCTTTCACTCCGGTCCGGTAAAATTATGTGTATACTCTTAGGTGACACTTTCAGATGAGATCACGGAAAGTGGCTGCCGAGGCAGCGTCAAACTTACTCAAAGTCGAATTACTGACACAGAACTAAACGAACACGACAGGTCTCTGCTGCCAACAACAACAGCTCACGTGAAGTGGCCGTTTCTGCATAAAAATACAAGAATTGGATTGGAAAAAATTGGGCATTCATTGTACTCTCAAAACCTTGCACCATCAGGTCATAATTTATTCAAATCATTATTAAATTATTATTAACAGGCAATAAGAATAGCAATAAAAATACTTTAGACTATATATAAAACGGCATGGAAGACTTTTTGCTTACAGAAAGAAGAGTTTTTCAAAACAAGGATAGTGTAGATTGCACCTGAATATGAAGAAATGCTTTTCTTTACTTCATATGAAAAATTCTTATTTCTGCACGAGTTTATAATTTTAGTCTAAAAAAAGGTGATACATAAAGGATTTCCTAGATTTACGCACTTGGTAGATATTTGGCCAACCTTTAAGGAGGTCGTGGAACTCCTTAAAACAATTGTCTTTTATGGAATGACGAATTTGACTTGCAGGACATAGCTTTAAATTATGTGTGCAGACGGTGAAAAAAAGTGTGCGAATGCGAGAGAACGAGTTGTTCAACTCCTATGGGACTGGCATACGGCAATCACACTACAAACTGGACTACAATCGATTTGGTACCAAAAATACCTCTATGAAATGCATTTTCATAGATGTGTTTGTTCTATAAGCAAAAATGTATTGTATTGGACGCTATTTTCGGACTTTCATTTTAACGAAATCTACGAACCATTCAAGTGCGGTCCAAATATCTAGGGACACCCTGCATATACCTATTTATATTGTACTTTACAATACTATGCGGAACGTTGAGTAATATTTAAAGGGTTATATTTACGCTAGGTATTCAGTAAGTCAGATAAAAGTAATGATATAAAAAAGCAATAAAGATTTAATTATTGCCTTCTATTCTTTTATCTAGCGCCTAGCCTATCCTCCGGCCTTTCAGTTTTCTCTGGCCCTATAGCATGCTGGCTTTCTCGAAAGGCCTGGTTGTCCCTTTTGAACAACTACTCATTCCGGTAGTCGACCAAAACTGGCTTCAAATGCGGCAAGACTCGTTCGGAGCTTAGATTTTTTAAATTAGCTTTGAGTATTTTAAAGATCTCCATGCGTTGACTTATGTCCCCACTTTGGCTGGTCATGGCCGAGTATAGTACACCTTATCTAATTAAACATGACCAACATTAATTTACGAATGGCAGTCTTTAAACCCTCGACCCTCCCAACGCAAGGGAGGGTCGAGGTGCTTAACCATGTGCTTAACACTTTGTTTTTGACGCCTATGTCACTGAATTATGTTATGTTGGCTGATAATCAAGGGTTGGAAGACAATAATGAATCTAAACAACTTATGTTTATGATTACTTTTGCAACGATTTATTTTACCGCTTACGTTAGTTAGTTAAAGTACTACGATTCTATTATTCTCAGAAGACCCCTATGCAGTAACGCTAGTGATGCATAATACAGCTCTATGATTGGCGTATGCAGCAAACAATTTTAGGAATTTCTAATTATTCACCTCGGCACAGCTCTTGATTTAAAAAATACAGTGCCTAAAAGATAAAGCGTGGTTGCAAGTCTCTGTATCAATACCGCCTAGAGATGTTCTAAAATCAACTTTGCCTTGCAAATAACCTGAGTTGTACACATTGATCTCAGGATGACCCGGACTTGGATATCTCACTGGCTTTAATTCTCGCTATGAAGCACTTTATGGTGTTCTCGAGGATCCTAGGTTAGCCCGCGGCATCTTCCCTGACTCAAGATTTTTTAAATGCCAACCCTGCCAAATGAATTTATTTCCTTCTTTTTTGATCGCTTGCATGGCTTTTTCTATCTGGAGGCAGAGTGGAAGCTTATTTGATGGGCACTGTGGCCAGCGAAGATCTAGGGTCCTTCCTGTCACACAAATACTGTGCGATTGAGAGCAATAGCTATGTCACGACTTCTGCTAGCCCTAGGTTTCTAATTAACATCATAACAAAAAAAAACTAGTCAAGTATTTCACTCGTCCAAAGGAAGTCTTTCAATAGATCACTTATAGGTGTAATGGCAACGCGGTATATATACAACCATGCTACACTTTTAGTGGCATGCTTCGCGTAAACCCCTCTTGCAGATTTGACCATCTTTGTCGAGCCTGGTGGCGTAATGCATTCGCCTACGCCTCGCGACCGGAGAAGACACATAGCAGGTGCGCGAGTTCAAGCCCCACCGTTGCACATTTGTATTTATGAGAGACCGTTTATGAAGTAAGGCGAAATGCAGTCCCGTGGACGGTGGGGGGTCAGCCCGAAAAGTATAGATCTAACCACTTCTAGCGAGATAAACCACATATCCCTAGTTCCAATACGTGTACGAAAATAATCTGACTTAAGGCAACTAGTTTGTTTTAGTCACATTAAGGCTTAGATTACACAATGAGAGAGCCGCCGATATTCTATGCAGGAACTTATGAACTTTACGGGTGAAATTACGAACTATATTATTTGAGGCTTGAAACAACATTGTTGGAGTCCTGGGTTCCGACCATGATCCTCCAGTTGACACTTGAAATCACCTCTTGTCAAGACACAAAACAAACTGTTTTATTGTAATTTATCATTGGGAGTTAGTGCCTTATTTACTAACCCTAAGAAAATATTTACTTATTTACTAATCCGAAAAAAAGCGGAAGCTAAACGCTTTAGAAGTGAAACGCTTCAGGTTAACGCGCTAAATAGTTTTGTATTATTAAATGCATCTCCTTACACTTTCTTAATCGGCCACAATGGCAAAATTGCACAAATTGGGGTGCGAAATGCTGTCCAGTTTAACATATTATTCTGATTTGGCACCGTGTGAGTTTTTCCTATTCTCGAACTTTAAGATTGGGATCGTGGAAAAATGTAGAAAAGAAATAGTTCGACGGTTTTATTGTTTACCTGGTTACTTAACGAACGATCTACGTGCGTAAGCGCATTTTGCAAGGACGGCAATGCTCGGACATTCTAGTTGAGACTATCAGAGGAGCCTAGTGACAAAATGCGACAGGTTCGTAAGTAAATACTTATTCTTGCTATTTTAACGGTTTTTCAATCAAATTCTAGGAGAGCTTGGTTCCGCTAGAGGTATCTAAGCACTAAAGTAGATGCATACCATACTAATTAGACAGGCGGTTTCCAAACAGGTAAAATGCAGAATGGACGTTCATGACAATGAGCGCCATAGCCTAATTTCTAGACCAATGTCCCCGCAACATTTGGACAAAACGCAGGCGGTGTCTTGCTTACGTGAGTTTGGTTGATTGTGAGCTGTATACGATTAAGTAGAGTCGCGTAAGAGGCAACGAATAGCTATCTGGCAGCTTTTGGTAGCAAAACAAAAAAACCTACTGTAACCCACACTTTTTTTTCGCCCGACTCAGCGTTTATAATGTATGTTCTGTTTCCCGATTTAAAATTCAAATGGAAAGGTTAAACTGAGCTGTTTAGAATCTATGGGGTCGTGCAGGCAACCTTGTGAGGTAGGAATGATGTATAGTATATATAAGTGCACAAAAAGCACACAATACATTGTTGATTGTTTACTCTAAGTGCTTCTATTATATATATATATATAATATATATTATATATATATATAGCATTCGACAGCTTGAAGAAGGCCCAACGCAATATTCAGCATTTTGAAATGAAAGCGCTATTGAAAAGCAGGACATCTAAAGATGTTAGTATTTTGGTGCTAACGCAGTTTATCAAAGTCGAGATTTTGTGGGCGCATGGCGAATCAATTAGAAAGAAATGGGCCGTTCATATACTGACTTAGGCTTTTACATGAATACCTAGAAGAGCACGACGCCTAAAAAGCTATAGAGCTGTTGAAACTAAAAGTTAACCCTAAATTAGTTAGTTCTAATAGGTATGATGTGGTGCTTTATATGCTATGCCGAGTTAGCTATCACTTAGGTCGCTAGAATATTATCCTTTTAAGTCAATTAGTCAAGAGTAGATATTCTCTTCGGGCAGCTGTAAGCGACGCGCCGCCGCATTGGTTTTACACCGATATAAGGAAACGTATTGCTGGAACGTTTTTCTTGAGTTTACCAATGCCTAACATCAATAACCTCTATAATAGTAATTATATGACCCATAGATGAGATCCTAGCTACGTCCTAATCAGGTATACTAAAGCCGTGACGGCCGGTGAAGCGCGAAGCTCCCCTCTCACGGTCCTGAGTTAGTGCCACACCATTTCGAACTCTGGGGACGTGGGGAGGATTGAGGTTTTTAGTAGGTGAAAGTCCCATACTACTAGGTGCTGTTGGTTGCCAGTACCGATAGTACTTCGATGTAATGCCAAAGTAATACCGAGCCTGGGGGGGTGAGGAGGAATCCGGGTTTAGTGGGTTTGCGAGTCTCACACTAGTCACGCAGGCTGCTAGTGGCGCATGTGCATCATGCATTCCCGAAACCTCCCAGAACAAAAAAAAAACCGATAGTGCATTAGTGTTTCTAAACTTCCCATATAAAAAGGAGGTATACTCAAGCATACCGACTCCTGTCGTCGAAAGTCCGATATCGTTGAGCCACCATACTACTACTAAGGTGGCTAATTACATACTTCTACGACCAGTTGAGCCAGTAGACCTTAGAGCAACTGCCAGTCTGTCCACCAATGAATGCCGCAAAGTTCATTCAAAGTGCTTATTGGCGAGACATAACTTAGCTTAGCTTGGAGTTAAATCGATCGGATGAAGAAGCAGTGTAGCAAAAGGAGAGCGAGTGATCTAACAACTGTGAGCTAATGTGAAGTGTACTTCTTGTGTTGTTTCAAAAGACCTATAACAAATCCTGTATTAAAAAAAAATAGAGTAAAAAATAGCACGAAACTTTCGTTTAAGCCCATGGGCAGCCTCCGCAGTACAGAGGCTTCGAGTGCTTTCGAGTGTATTTGCAAGTAAGTACTCATGAATAAAGCTATGTGTTTCATTCATGCATTCATTCATTTGTAGAAACGCTCGGTAACAGCTGACGAAGCCGACGTCGTAGCGACGTTGACGCACGTAATGACGAATGACAAGACAGTGTTGCTTAACCGCTGGTAATGAATTTATTATTTATAGCAGCAGTAGCAGCACATACATATATGTCTGCCTTTAAACAGATCTCAATTGGTTTGTGTTTGTATTTGCCATTGATGTTTCTCCTCCTCGTAACTGTCATGTCCAAATGATAAGCATTGCGCTGTGCGACCACCACAAACAAGACGTTGTCGTTCCTAGATCTTATTCTTCGCATCGTAACCGTATAGTACTAGTGTCTACGACGTCGTCGTCGTCGTCGTCACCCGCTAGAGTCAGGTTCCGCATTATTCCGCATCGTTGAGCCCCTCGAAGATTCGACGCCGACGCCCACGCCGACGTCGCAGCGCGCACGTCGACGCGGGCGAGGCCATCTCCCGCGTGATGTGAGCGGCAACCCCCCGGCGGCGAGCGCGCGGCCAAACACCTCATCACAATCGAATTTCCTCCGCCTCACCCCCCTTCCCGTCCCCCCGCCTTTCCCTTCTCATCGTTCGTTCATGTCGTTTAGCCGTAGTCCTTGTCCGGTCCGTTACTTAACGTTATTCGACAATTAGACCCTTGGCTGGAGTTAGCCTCGGCAGGCGCCTCAGGCGGCGTCTTCAGCCACTCTACCCTCAAGTTTGTTGCCCTGCTACATTGCCTGCCTTTGTCATCATTTTATCTATCTTTCTCTCTTCTCTCTCTCTCTCGCTTTCCATGTCTCTGTTTATCCCTCGCGCTCTCTCTCTCTATCTCTCTCGTTGTCTCAGAGTCTTTTTGCCCGGTTGCTAGAACTACCGCCTCACTCAATCTCGAGACGAGTTTGTTTCTAAGTAAGACTCATCCAAGTTTGTCCCGTCATTTGTGTCGGCTGAGTTGACAGTTTTGACGCTGCTGACGCCAAGTTCGACGTCAAGTTGTTGCACAGCTATGACAGGTCTGCTGGCGTGACGCGGCAGAGGCAATCGGCTGCAGATCGCTGGCCAGGCTAACGACATCCGAGTGCCGCGACCTGCTTGCGCTGGCTGCATCATTTATTGGGCGGGCGACAGCGCTGCCAACGCCGTCATTGATCTGTATGCGTTGTCAACATGCGCGCCACCCCATTTCCCTTGTCTTGCCCTCCCTCGTTCTCTGCCGCCAATCTCCCCCCCCCCCCCCCGCCCACTTCCTCTCTCTTCTCCCACTCCCACTCTGAAAACAGCGGCGGAAAATCTTGTCGTCTTTGTGCCACACAGCGACTCCATACATAGACACGCACGCGCGTTCCTCCTTCATGCATACACAACATGCACTCGAAAAAGAACAAGAACAAGAAAACAACAAATAAGGAATATTTATAGATAGAGAGAGAGAGAGAGAGACAGAGAGAGAAAGTGAATCATTGAAGGTAAGAGTGTGTGTGAGAGAGAGAGAGAGAGCTAAAAGAAACCTTTTGTATTCTATTTGCGCCTCGAAAACGGCTGTGTCTTTCTCTCCCTTCGATCGTGGTGGCCACACGATCGCTGCCACGATCGCTAGTAGTTTTCTTTATCGTGAGCGCGCTATCAATCGCTATCGACTTGTGTCGAACCTTCGACGTGTGTATCTTCCATTCTTCATGTCATACAATGCGAGGAGCAAGGAGCAAGGATATGAATAGCATACATTATTATTATTATTATCATCGAATACTAATACCAAGATGAATCATCATTATATCAGCAGCAGCAGTAATAGGCATAGCATCCGTAATAATGAGAATTATATAATAATAATAATAATAATAATAATAATAATAATAATAACCTGCTCTTACATGACCTAGATGATCACGATAGGATCGACGTCGCGACAACGTCTTTCAGCGGCAGGTTCTGCCAGCTGTGTTTTTTTCTCTTTCGCTTTCTCTCTCTTTCTCTCTCCCTTCCGTCTCACTTGCGCCCTCCCTCTCTCTAAATATGACTTAGTGCTGCGTTATCTGGTTATCTAGTTTAGCTGTTAGCAGTGGCAACATCAGTAGTAGGAATAGTACTAGTGTCGTAGAAGTAATAGAAGCTCGTAACCGTATGTGACTCGCATCATATAAATGATACATTTCGTTCTGCAATCATTCCGTCTATTTCATTGCGAGCACGCTTTCACGCACGCTCTCGTATGAGCGTCTCGTCTGGCCACTATATGTACTATATGTATTCTCCACTTCTCCACTCCTTCCTACTCGTTTTTTCGTAGCGTCTCCGCCATTCGTCCTAACATTATTATTATTATTATTATTATTATTATTATTATTATTGTCAGCATCAGCTTCATCACACAAAGAGGCGTTTGCAATTTTGTTTGCAGTTAGCAATCTTTCGACGATTGCATGGCATTGTCCATGATCCACTTGATGAGTGTAAATTAAGTATATCTAAAAATTACCATTACGAAGATTAATAGTATTAGTAGTATTATTAATATTATTCGCATTGTTATTATGATGAATATATTGTTATATTATTATCATTCTTATCGCTACATTTTTAATCGTCCTTATCAATTATTACCTAAGTTATGCAATAATATATTTCCACGCCTTTGTTGTATTAAAGTCCCTTGCATTATATATATATATATATATATATATATTCGATTTTTAGAACACATCATTATTTTTATATTACTCTTGATGTGACCTGTTTGCTGTTATCAAATAATAATAATATTAGCATCATCATTATTGTGGTTGCTGTTGCAATGCTTTTATTCATAAGGTCAGTGTTGTGAATATTGTTATCATATTTTCAATCGTTATAATTGTAATTATTTATCATGAATTATCCTTTATTACCACCTGACTCCTCACACTCTTACAGATTTGCCATGGAGCACTCAACAATTTCCGCAGCATAAGTGTTACTTCATTTTAATAGAATGGTAGCTATACTAATATAGAAATAGGCAGTACTAGTCTTAAGAATGATTATATATATATATATATATATATATATATATATATTTTCGAAGGTAGTAGCAGTAGTAATAATGATCCTATCTAGTATAAACGAGTGCCGGTGACGGGCCTGACGATCCAGTTAGTACACAAACGTTGCATATGACACCGTACGCTGCTAGGACAGGGCAACACGTCTGCTTTCTATCTTGCTGGGAAATGAAGCCAAAGATTGAGTGAGAAGGCTTGCATTCGGGCTCGTGAGCCAGGCGTTTTTTCGGCCCATAGTAGGTAGGATTCGTGCCGCCAGCTTTCCGATGACGCTTCCTTTCCTTGTCCTACTTCGCATGAGCCCTATTCCTGCGCCTGCGCTCACCTATCGTGCCTCTAGCGTGCAACCTGGCAATATATCGGGTGTTTGTGTGTTTTTCTCTCTGTGTAGTATGATTGTGTGTGGGTGTGTGCGTCTATATCAGCGTTACAACAGCGCGATTGAGGATTGGTGTTTTCGGATGGTTTGTTGGCGTTCGAAGGCAAGTCTACAAGGCCAGAAGAACCCATCCTCATCATCATAGTCATCATAGTCATAGTCGCCTTCGTCGTGGTCGTAACGCCGATCCACCTATAACAGATCGCCTGTAGCGGGCTATGTTTGCTAACAACCATTCAACCATGATATGTGGACGTCACGTGTGGTCGACACACGATCGCCACCCGCACACAGGCCCGTATCCTCTCAATTTCTTTGCAGCGTTTTCCAGCGGTGGCCAAGTGGTGCGAAGACGCGTCACAGCCACAAGGTGCAACACGCTGCTTCGCCACGCATCTATCCCACATGGCGTTTTTCAGCCGCCGTAGCATGCCATCCATCCTTTGTTGAGCTCTCCTGATGAAAAGAGCTGTCAGCCCGTCTGTCAGTGAGCCAGCCGCTGACGGCGGCCTTTTGATCGCTAATTTTACACATGGCCTCGTTTCCCTCCAGCTGTCATCAGTGCATGCATTTCTCACTGCGCTGACACAGCTGTGTGTTTCGTATTGTATTGTTTCGCCCCGCTGCTGTTGCTGTTTCCGCCAACGTTGTTTTAAAACGTGCCTCGTCATTGTGTAGTGGCATTGCTTAATCCTTTTGTCATTGTTGGTTGTGATGTCGCTATTTATTAGCTGCTGCTGCTGCTGCTGTTGACACAGCGACAACACAGTCGCATCGACGCTGATAGAAAAATCGTGTGCTCCATGTAGCTAGGTTATGTCTCTATTGATCTATTATTCACTTCACTCGTCATCAAATCCGCATTCAACTCATTAAGCTTTGTCTATGTTGTCTAGGTTTGATGTTTGATGATGATGGTTTGCCACAGTATCCCTGTTGCTCACTCTTTGGGCTTTTATCTTTCTTCTTTTCCTATATTTACTAGCATGGGTGCATACGGTTCGACTAGTAGTATCTCAGTGTGATGCAATGGCATACATATTTGATGTGTGACTGTGTCTGAGAGTGTGTGTACGAAGTAAGAATTGGTGGGTCATCGTTCTTTTAGTTAGCTTACATGCGAGAGGTGTTGGCTTCTAGGGGAAACGTGTTACTGTGTTGCCACTTTCCGATGCGTTGTGTATCTGGCAGCTTGCATCAGTTCTATAAATCGATCGGACGTCACGTCTTACCCGCACGCAGTGAGCAGCCGCAATAAGCGAGTAAGCTTAAACCGGAAAAGTTAAACATATGTATGTATATATATATATATATATATAACGGCATCGAACAAGCTGCATCAAGCAGTGCATGGCTGAGAGGTCCCCGTCCTGCAGAGGATTTTCAATGCACAGAGCTCTCCTCTCACTCGTCGATTGCCGTCGATTTGAGATTTGGGGATGCAGACACTGCGAGTACGTAGTGGTTGCCGCCTACAGACAGAGAGACAGACAGACAGATGTGGTAACTGTTGGTAGCGTACGCCCTATCTCGGCGGCCGATAACAAGAAGCTTCACATTGAGCTCCGAGTCTATGAGGCGCCGAAACGACGTCGAGAACCGTGAATGGAAAAGCTACGTAACAGCCCGGTGCAGACGCAGTTCACGTCCTGCGATACGTAACGCGTCGCGTGGACGACTTCTCGGCTTCGTTCGTGCCGAAGCTGCCGTGGATTTGGTTCGGCCGACTGCAGCCGATGGTGGCGGACGCTATGATGCACGATGGCTCACCGCGACAACCAACTTGATTGCCTTCTCAGCCTCACTCATCACGCATCATCGTCACTCGAAGACCGGCACGCACGCAATTCGTGTCACGCGACAGCAGCACGCTCGGCATCCATGACGCAACGCGGGCATGACGCGTCGCTCTGACGGTAGAGACTACTGCCGCTGCTACGAAGCGGCAAGTTCTCGCCTCAAGTTCTCATCTTCCGTCGTCACCTAGCTTTGTCTGCCACACACACTCTCTCTCTGGTTGTCTGTTGTTGTTGTTGTTACTGCTGTTGTTGTTTTCCTTCCTTCCCATTTCCGCTAGCTAGCTCCTTGATGAAGATACATACGAAGGTTTGACGAGGTCTGACGACCTGCGACAGGAATCTTTGTGCTATCTACGGAAAGCAGGGAGAGGCAGGGAGGTGAAACACGACCGGTGGTCGAACAAGTTACTTTATAGCTAGGCGGGTGCGAAGCCAGATGATATATTCTGCTTAAAGCGGGTTACTAACGATGGCCCAAAGCCTACCTAGACAACAAACAACAACAGCAGCAAAAGTACTTGTTTTGTTTGTTGTAAAGACAAATATAAATAACAAAAAAAACAAAAAAAAACACAACTATCTAACCAGCCAACAGCCTAGCAGCTAGACATTTATCGAACCAATGTCGGTTGAGACAGTTGGCCGGCTTGACGCCCCCCCGTCGGTGTCCCAGTTCGTTTGATTGCTCTTATTGACTGTTTCTAGCTGTTTGTGTTCGTCGCCTCGTCTTCTTCCCTCCGGCAGAAGTGTTTCGGATTCAGGGGCTCTAGGTGAAGATTACCTGCTACCACATTGTTGACATTCGAGCCACCACAACATGCATGTCACGACGGATCAGGCCGAAACGGACGCTCGGTCCTTTCTTTTTCTACTTCTCGATCTTCTTTTTCTTCGTCTTGATTCTGCTTGCTCCTGCTGAAAACAGCTGCACTCCAAAAGACTGACACGTCGAAAGAGACCACGAGTCGACATCGATGTCTGGCTAACATTGACTTAACTAATGTACACACCCGATATTCCACTAGGTAATCGTAGTTACCTACCCTTCTCTTGAAACGACGCAACAGCCTCTGTTGCAGAGGCTGAACGCGTGCAAGGCGCTTTTTTGACGCATCCAGCAGTGGAACGACAAGCAGCCTCAGTACATATAAAAAACTGACACCAGTGACTATCATGATCATTGACATCACCATCATCACCATTGTCGCAATTATCATCGTCATCATCACCATCGTCGTCATCAGCGCCACCACCATCATCATCATCATCATCATCATCAGTGTCGTTGTAATTATTAGCGATTTATTAATTGGGAATAGTTAGAGCAACTGCAGCCACCGAGACAACGGTGACACCGACCGTCAACCGCAGCGATTTGCATCGTAAGCGCGTGGATCTGACATTCGTAATCATCGTCGGGTTTCTAGTAGAACTGCTTTGGCCATAATTTATAAGCTAACTGCGCGTTTGGATAAGAAGAAACTCTTGAGTACTATATGTAGTGCATACTGTTACTCGCTGGCGCAATCCAGTTGCCAGCACTTGTCCCGTAACAAACGACAAACGAAGTATGTCTAGTGAGAGAATGCGAAAAGGCTAAATCTCAAGAAGAAGGTGAGATAGATATATTAATAGATTGATTAATTGATTGATGAATAGATAGACATATGATAGTAGTACATTAGACAACAGAAGACGCACCACCACCAAAATCATCCGGGTTGGCATACAGTACATAATCCTATTAGTGCTATATGTTCCGTCAGCGTCTGTCTGTAAGCGCCGTCCGCCATTGTGTGGTTAACGTCGATCTTTAACCGCGTTGTTTCTGTTGGGATTTGCTTGCGTGGAAGGATGTGCTCTAAAATAGATAAAATCGTTCCTACTAGACTAATATCGAGACTATAGTATTAGCAAGTCTGTCTCTCACGTGTTCCAGTAGAGCTCACTCGAATATAATCGAGAGGCAGGTAGCTAGGCAGAGAACGGGATGCAACGTAATGAGGAAAACCTGGGGGACGTCAAATTGCGTTGCTGGACATGTTACCGGTCATAGCATTTAAGCTAGATTAGTAGCAGTAATATTCGTATTCTTATTACTGTTATTATTATAATTAGAATCATTATTATTAATAGTGGTGGCGGTATTAGTGGGACAATACAATGAGCGTATACGTAATTGTTGCTATTTGAATAGCGATGTGTGCCAACCGGCGTCGGTTGTTGCTGGTGTTGCTGTTGTAGTAAGTAGCACATGGGTAGCCGGCGCCCCCATGTGAGTTGCTGAGTGCGCCATCACTCACTGTCCACTCGTCGATGATCGATCGACATCTTGAGGGGTTCTTGAGTTCGACATCTCAGACCAACGCCCAATCCGTTAGGTGATAGAGCTAACATGGTATATTCTCTTTGTCCTCTCTTTCTCTCTTTCCCTGCCTCTCTCGTTACGTACGAACGACGAATCGACTGCCACTCTCGGCAGAAAGTCCGCACGGAGTACGGCGAACGCATTGACCTTTTGACCTTGAAGTCCAGCCGTACTCCATGACCCTATGACTTCGAACACTTCGAATTGACTAAACCCTACCCACAGTATGTCTCGCTCGCCCGCTCTCCCCCCTCTCTATTTGTCTGCAAAAGGCTCCGTCGAGTTCTTTCTCGAGTATTTGCTTAGGGCGCACTATTCGACGTCTACAGCACTTATTTATCTGCCCGCATCCAGCTAGCAGTGCCTGGGGCAGAATGTTCTCATTCTCGTTGTTATTGTTGTTGTTGTCGTCAGTTGCTGGTTGATTTTGTTGATGTTGTCTGGTTGCTATTTGTTTTTATTGTTGTTGTTCTTGTTCTTTTTGTTGTTGTTGTTGTTGTTGTTGTTGTTGTTGTTGTTGCTGCTATGTTCCTTACTGATGCCGCGTTTGCCATGATCACTTCGCTATTGTTGTTGCTGTTGTTGTTAGTGTACAAGATCGTCCTTTGCGAAGCATTTTCTACCGCTCTATTTTCTTCTGCTACTCAAGTCATCGCTAAGATCATCATAATCAGTCGCTGTTCCATTCGCTACCGTCCTGTATTACAACACCCTTAATGCAGTTGAGTAAAGTATTTCTAAATCATTCATAGTCTGACTGTTGTCATCAGATCACAGCTCGCGTAATGTCCGTTTGTGAGTGCGCATGTCGGATGTGTCCATGATGACGTTTTTTGTCTGAACTATCCGTCACACAGTTTCTCGCTTGTGTCGTGGGTGTTGTCTCGCCTGCGATGGTGGACCGGCGGCGTGCCGACATAAACAATTAGCATTGCGCGGCTTGACTGAGCCAACCGAGACGGTGACAGTCCGATGCGGGGTATGGCGCGGGTTCGCCGTCGACGAACTCGTCGTGACTTTGAAGCCACCAGGGCAAACAAGTGTTTATAGAGGATGCTCCTACTACCACTACTACTACTACTACTGTATCGATGAGGAATTATTGTTTAATTGTTTCTAATGTATGTTGCTTAGTAACGCGTCGACTAGCTCACCTAGTGGCGAGTGTCGCCTATCAAACAGTTAATCAAAGTCGAAAGGATTCGTGGCTAGTAATCGTTTAGTGTTCAAACATGATGGGTATATCTGTATATATGCTAGTCACCCCACCCCACCCGCTCCCCCGCACACTCGAACCGATTAGTAACGCTCGCAACACGGTCGGTTAGGTGGCTTCATTTTGTTTCAGAGTTTATTTTCGTTCAACAGAGGAATTTGTCACTTTGGTTAACATGATACCCGATGAGACGTGCATCCACCATCGTGGTGTACGTCACGTATCATCAGGCCACGGTTGCCCGGCGGCGAAAGTCGACAACAACGTATTATTGCCGTGCTTTGTTGTCATCATTGAGAAAAGATTCGGACAACATTTCCAAACGTTTATTCCGTCTGTCCGTTTCTATTAGCGTATACAATGAATGCAGCCGTTTTTGCCTGTTTCTTTCTTTCTGTCTTTTTTTCTCGCTCGTTCGATTTCTATTCGTATCGCAGTAGTGGTGCTAATCGTAGACGATGCCCTGTCGAATCGTATTCTCACTAGACCACATTCAGCGCCGTCGGCATAACAGCAATTCAAATCAAAGCCGTGGCGCGTATTGGCGTACAAACGAAGGGTAAATCTCAACAGGAAACTCGGAGCAGAGATCTATCTGGCTGTTGACGAGTGCCTGTGACTGATTCGTGTCTCCGCCTGGCGTCGACCGGCTGGCGTGCGCGGACATGGCTTAGGTGAGAGTTTGCTTGGCTCTCCGATCGACAAGAAAGTTCTCGAGAAAGGCCTCCCCTTCACCGTCACCAGGTCGGCAATCACCATCGTATCTGTGTCGCCCAGTGTGCCCGAACTGAAGTTAGTCACCTCACTCAGCCTACCAGTCAGCCAATCTGTCACTCGCAGAATTTTCGACGGCCAAAATTCACCGATGGTGAAGTCATGAACCTCATGATCCCAAACGTTCCGTCGACTAGCCTGTGTATCGACGTTTGTTTTTTTCTTAATATATTAGCTCAGTATAATCATAGTAATATAAGTCCTACTGTTAATATTATTATTAGTATTTTTATTGTCATTATGATTGGGATTAATATAGTAATAATAATAATAATACTAACAACAATCATCATCATCATCACGATCTACATTCATGTCGCAAATGTTCTAAGTGATTCCACCAACAAACGTAGGAATTCTGTTGTGTTGCTAAGAGTGCACCGTGGCACAAGTATCGAAGAAATAGAAGGGGTGTAGCAATAAGATAACGATCTACGAATATTAGTTGTAGTGGTACCTATTACTACTCGTCTCTTAACAATATGAACGGATATTTGCTTGTCTCTCAATAGTGACGTAGTAAAAGTCCAGACAGAGATGATTGGTGACCTCATCCTGCGGCCATACACCACCACTACTGCCACCGCAAGTGTGGTTTGACTCCGCAGCCGCGCAAACGCAACTAGAGGCCCGCCAATCATCGAATGAGGGAATGAGGCTTAGGTGGCCGTTTACCAGATAGGCCGAGCCTACGTGCAGTAGTGTGGGAGTAAATGGGAGTAAAAAAGCCAAGTTGAATATCGCTCAACTCGAGTGCTTGTTGCTGCTGCTGCTGCTGCGCCAGCCAACTCATCTTCAATCAGACAGGGTCTGCCAGTTGTTCAACTTCATTTCATTGATCGAAATGACTCATCTCTGCCAGGCCGATCCGCTGCCCGCCTGCCCTGTTTAGCAAAAGCACAGACAGCTGGAAAGGCAGGATATCTACTGGCCGTGCCAAGGCAAACCAAGCTCTGATTCTGTGGGTTTGTATCCGTTTACTCATAGCTGTGGGTGTCTGTGTGTATGTGTGTGTGTAGGGGGGGGGGGGGGGGAGGGCGCCACGAGGGGTCGACTCAACACGAGACGTGAAAAGTCCCCCCGCCACGCTCTGTTATCCCCCGTCGTTTTGTCCAGCGATTGCATTGTGTATTTCCTTTTCGGAGCGCCCCGTCTCTAAGAGCACCAGCCGTATTAATTTATCAAACCATTCACCGAACATAGAGAACGGTAGAGACGCCGGTAGTAGTTACTCTAGCAAACCGGCCAGTACCCACACAAGTACCGTTACATTCAGGGTATGCATTTAGGCCATCATTCAGAGCAAGTCGACAGTCGTGGTGCCGACCTCTGTCGCAAACTACGAACTGCGACAGTGGGGACACTGGAGCTGGCCGGTCGGTTGTTGCCTTTCAACTCTCTGCCCTTTCCCGGCTCTCGAGGAGATTGTTCTTCCTAGAAGTGAGTGAATGAATGAACTGTTAGCCCTATTGACTGATCACGTTTGCCTAGGGGTCAGTTTGTCCGTTAGCCAGGTTGCCAGACCGGCCCTATATTGAACAGGGTCACAAGACGTCGTTGATCTTGATGATCCCGGGTTCAAGGACGCGTCTTGCGCGAGGCGCTCTCCGAGCCGCTGACCGGTATTGTTGGACGGCATGACAGCGTCATCATCGACGATACCGCCGCCGTCTTGTGGGCAGCGGCCGGCAGAAATTAGATGCAAGGCAAGCACGAAAGAAACGAAGCTCTGCGTTGCATGACGACCTCTAGAGACCCTTGAGATGGTGACCGCGCTGTCATTGCGACCATGACCGACCCCGACTGATTGAAGTTGGTGTCTGTTGGAGGCTGGTGGCGCAGCTCGGGTATTTGCGCTACTAAATGATGAATTGTTCTCCTTGTTCTCTCTACTACTACCACTACTACTGCGACGACTATTACTCTACATGCCGCACTCAACATATGTTCCGTTTTCGCTGCTAAGACGAGAACGAAATGAATGAAAATGATCACGGAAGTGATGGGAATCATCATAAGGTGCGTTTTTGAAGAGAGACGGTCCTGTATAGTCAGGAATAGTTGGGGGAGTGTTACTAGTTGCTGGCTATGTTGTTGTTGCTGTTGCTCCTGCTGTAGGTGTTGTTGTTGTTGTTGATGTTCTTGCAGTTGCAGCTGCTGATTTTGTTCTTGTTGTTGCTGCTGCTGCTGCCGCTGCTGCTTCGCATGATGATATTGAAGACTGTAGTAATGGTGGTGGTGATGATGATGAGGACGACAATAATGATGCTGATGCTGATGATGTTGCTTTAGTGTTTTCTGACTGCGACCGCCATTGCCACCTATGAAGTTGCAGATGGCTTGCCATCGGGCGTGGGCGGCGCATCTTTTCGCGGGGGCATGCGTTCGTTCATTTTGTCTAGCCCTTTCGCCTCCTCGAAACTGGCAATCTTGTGGTTCGGCGAGAATCCGGCAAGTGCTGAATGAGTCAATCCATGAAAACAAACGTTTCAAACCGACACAAGGAGAATTGTGTTAGTGCTTTGCCTTCAACGCCAGGCATTGTTTTGTCTGCTGGTAAAGAAACCACAGAGAAGCAGCAGAAGCCGCGTTAAAAATTAAGAACAAAATATGTCACAGTGATACCTAGGAAGTGCGAAAAACATTGGCCTTTTCTCATACGTAAACGAATGTGTAGGGGTCTATATTTGTGTGTGTGTGCGCGTCTAATCCTGCAATCATGAAGTTATAATAATTATAGCAATAAAGAGGTATTTTTATTAAATCTTTGACGGTTCATACGCAGTGCGCGGCTTTTATTGCGGGCGCTGTAAGTTAAGCCAGACGACGATGAATCTCTAACACACGTTCACACTTTACAATTGTGTTAAGCGAGACATAATGATAACAAATGATAACTATCAATTGATGTGGATATTGTCCTAGACACAAGAAGACACATACCTGCAGGCAGCAACGTATGCTTAAACTTAAAGACTTTACACTCTTATAAGGGCTATAATTCTATACACGCATGAGACCGCTAAAACGTGTCGCGTCACGTCTCAATATACGAGTATCCACCTCAATTTCAATTTCAATTTGAGGTTTATTCACGGAACCGCAATTTCACAATGCTTAAGTTCTCGTATTCCTCATGATTCACTTAAGTGAGGAGACTCACGACTGTCAGAAACGGCCCAAAAACAATCAAAACGTTGATTACATCCGTAGAAAGGCGGAGTATCACAGTGGCACCAAAATGTCATGACCCGAATACAGAGAAGAAGCTAAAGTCATGTCAAGGAAGAGCGTGCGATGTTTACGATACCACTGTCGATACCAAATGGGCGGGTAATTGCTGGCCAAGCTTACCGCTGTGTAGCGAAGTTTTGCCGCCCGAGAGAGCTCCCATGGGGAGCGTACCAGTGGGGGTGAGACCCTTGAGTTGTAAAACGCTTTCGCTTTCTTCCCTGTAAAGCAGCCAACAACAACAACATCATCAAAGCAGTTAGTTCATTTTCTAATTCATCGTTTAGAGGATATTATGTGCAAGTTAACTGAGGAGCGACTCCGACCGAATACTACAAAACCGCTTGGCAACGGCCTAATCGCAAAAACTGCCATTAACTATGCCACCCCTAGAGCAAGCTACTGCTGCATAGTTCAGTAGACTCGAACAATTTCTTCATCCAGCACAATCGACGTTATTATCTTCATGGGTTAGCCTATCAACACCGCCAGCTGTCATCGTCATTTACTTCTACAGCGTAATGGCATTACTTAATGTAATTCAGGTCCATAGAATTCCAGCCTATAGTGAAGGCAGACGCATGACTAAAGCGAAGGGTTAATCAAAATCACTAGACAGAAAAGCCTAGCAACGTTTTCTTTCCGGTACGAATAGGACAGGATCTCTGCAGCATTCCCTTCTGGTACGCTGCCGCCATTGGTAACTCCGTTGAATGCAGCGCTGCAGACATTCATCACATGTTTTTCATTTGCCGTGCTCATAAGAGTACAGCCTGCACTGTCATAATACAGATCGTTGCATCTCGCTAACACGAGCAACAGTATTAATCTTCTGTAATGTCTAACTGCATATGGTTACACAATGGGTCTATTTTTAACACCGATGTATATGGCGTATTACGAGTGTTTACGAATTGTAGGTAGAAATGTATATGTACATAAGCAGAGAAGCTCACCTCAGCACAGAGAAGACCCGAGCCATCTTGCCAATAGCACGAATTTTGTTGCGAATAACCTCTTTGCGTGCGCTGGCTGCTCCACCTGTGTAGAATAAGCATCTCGTTAGTTCAGTGTGAGCTTTGTGCAGCCCATGGCAAAGCAAATGTACACAAACATGGAACCGTAGACATCATCGTAGTGACGTCTTACGCTATCTGCACCACCAGCCCTTACAGCACCCCATCAAGCGGATGTGTATCACCTTCATCTGTGTCATCATTATCTGTCATCATAGTCATCATTACCACTTCCATCACCTTCATCACGAACAATAGCGACAACAACAACGACTACAACAGCGACGACTACAACAACAACAACTATAGCATGGTCAACAACAGCGATAGCAGCAGCAACAACAACAACAACACCAACACCAACGTCTATTAGTACGTCTACGACAATTTGCACTACGTTAGCTTCCGCTAGAACTACTACGTGGTGGACACGAAGGTGGTGATGCATAAGGGTAGTAAGAGAAGTAAGTGTTCGACAAGTCGGCGATCGCAAGACAGACAAACAGGCATTCGTTGCATCTACTACACGGTCCACATGATGACAATGCTGCTGCTGATTGAAGATAATTCATCATATCAGCAATGACAGATGTAGTGGTTATTAACATCGCACCTCGCACGTCATTAGTCCTAATTAGTGTTACTGTGAGTTCAGTGAGTCAACGAACGCGCTTCAACACTAGACCACTAGAATAGACAATAGGGTGGCTAGACTCGGTACGACACAAAAAACTAGGGAAACCGGTTACACTCTGCTCTAGAATCTAGTCTACTACATTTTGTGCAATATCGTTGTGTGCGAAGTTGCAGTTGCTGCATGATCCGCTTCCCGCTCCCCCAGACACCGAACGATGGGGGCGCGTGTGTGGCGTAGGTATTTGTTGATTGATACATTTGACGATTATAGTCTTAAATGTTGCGAACAAGTAGCGGTAAAAACGCCCTGCGTGCAGTTTTTTTTTCTCCAGTTTTTTTAATTAATCAGCAAACGAAGTAATGATGCTGACGATGAGGACGAGGCACCTACGTAGTAAAGTCAACTAGCCTCAAGATAATTCGATCGCTCATACGGAATACTGTGTAACCGAAGCAATTTACGCAGCGAAAACTGCACGCGAAGCTAAGACAGCCGCTCTAGCTGGAAACTGACTGAACGTGAGCAAGCCGACAAGTTCTCACGTTGTTCATTGACTAGAGCACGTTCCTTGATTAACTCAGTCAGCGGATGGATGAAACACAGGGATTTGCTTTGTACCATCGATCAATTACACTCATTATGATCATTCACTAACTATAGAGCAGTCATCGCATTCAACAGTCATACAGCTACACACAGAAAGATACTCCGATCAAATAACAAGCAGTCAATCAATCAATCAATGGACCTCCTTTTGAGCTCTTTTAGGCATGTGGCAACAGTTGACAATTTGACAGCGGCTCGACAACATGACTCAACGAATCGGTCGTTCGACAAATTCGCAGCGCTTAACGCCCACGATACACTAATGCACATTTCGCCATCTTCCGTAGAAGGTGTTTTCCAGATTCGTTATATAGCGGTCGCTGTCCTGTTCTAGACAGGTATGAATTAGGGTCCTGTGCCTCGCCGAATGGTTCCTTAGAATGGTTCACGCTTACGGAACACAAGGTCGTAAAGTCGATTCTGTTTATAACTATGCGTCACATTTGTTTGATGACAGAAACTGTTACTCGGTTTAACACAAATCTTAGATCAATGTATTTACATGCACTCGTGTAATTTTCACTATCGGCAATTAGCGGCGCCTTTTTCAGTAAACAATAGACGATATCCTGGGAAGCTCAAACGTTGAAGGCTGGCGCCTGCGGCAAAAAATGCTATTCGTAATAGCTGGTTATAATCAAGTCTTCTACAGGTAAGTTAGCGATGACAATTTCCCAAGAAAGATCCCCAAAGTCCACGGCAACGAACGCAAGGCTACTGTCTAACCTGGAGAAATACGCTATCGAACAGCAAAATGCCTTGAATTTAACTCAAGAAGACGCTGCCACCAAATATTTGCTGAATTTTACTCAAAGCTCCTTACACCGCTACTCCTAGGATTGAGTCTTCCTAACGAAACAAATGGGTTTCGAGTGGTCGCGCACTGCTCACACCGGGTGTCACCTTCAATGCGAATTCAATAGATGAGACAACCACGAATTGTGTCTATGTTGTTATAAGACATTGTACGGCGTGGTCTAGATGCGCAGTCCTGAGGGTTCTCACGTCTGCGGCGAGGACAGGACGAGGTCACCCGACCTAATATTTTGACGAGGCCAATATGGTCAGCGGGTGATGTCCTGCACGACCCTTGCCTGTTGATGGTGGCGTGTTCGGGGCGGTTGATCGT
Organism: Dermanyssus gallinae; assembly: GCA_003439945.1. Classification (NCBI taxonomy): domain Eukaryota; kingdom Metazoa; phylum Arthropoda; class Arachnida; order Mesostigmata; family Dermanyssidae; genus Dermanyssus; species Dermanyssus gallinae. The sequence continues at coordinate 265,113 of QVRM01004416.1, read as the reverse complement.
CTAGGTTTTAGTATGATACTAATCCACTGACTTACTAATTGATTGATTGATAGATTGATTGATTGCTTGATTAATTGATCGCGCATGCCTGCGATGCATGAACGTACATGCACGTAACTATTCGAGCACAGAACACACTGCAGTCATGCATACTGGAAATAACCACAGCGTCTCCGACTTGATATAAATGAGAGATAGGCACAAACCACAGCCGTGACCAGCCACGACAGAGATGGCCAATGACATTGCCGCAAGCCATGCAGTTCAGCAGCAAACTCGCAAACTCTGCCACAACGAACGCCACGTGCACCAAACATCACAGCAGCGTGACACAATTCAGAACAAATCTTCTCCTACGTCGCAGCATTATGCAGTTCTTCGCACAGCAAAGCAGTGGGGACATCCGGCTAGGTCGCCCTGATTGGTCTCTGTTTTTTTATTTGTCTCGTCGAATGGGACTTTATTGGGAGAGCCGACAACGCTAGTATGGGTGACGATATATATAGGGCTACAAAAAAAATTTTTCGGTTTTGTCCGTAGAGAATCATTGAAAAAAACCGAAAAAAACTTTTTGTAGACCCAATATATATATATATATATATATATATATATATATATATATATATATATATAGCGTGTTATGTCGTTTGTACCTGTTTATTGATCGTTCACTCATTGGAGACTACACTGCTGTTACGGGACTAATCGACACAAGGTATGGCAGCGATTACCCAATTGGGCACTAGTCCTTCGCTCGACCATTTCCATCAAAAAAATAACTGCCCCGTGATTATCAGTCAACAGGCACATCAGCTGCCCAAAGTTTTTGCTGAATACTATGGTGCCACGACGGATGCCAGAAAGGAACGGGGAGAAGCAAAGAGGGGATGGCATCATTTGGACACACTTCGCTTGATCAACATCAATACTATGTTGTATGTGTTCAGTTTGCTGTTGACGAAATACAACCACATATGCTACGACACGCCTAGCAGTCTTGATTTCTAAATCATTCGTGAACGACACGATCGAAAGTGAAAGTGACTGGGGTTGTTACCGAAGAAGCGTGAATCGAGCTCGCTTCATCGATCTCCCGGGACAATTTTAAGTATGAATTTCTACTATAACCTACAACGGTGCCACAACACCGCCATAGCACCCGCAGTGCAAGGTGACTCCAGACCGCTGTTATAATTAGTTTCACTTCGATTTATGCAATGTTAATATATATATATATATATATATATATATATATATATATATGTCGGGCAGTACGTCAGATAAAGGTAAATACGCTTTGACATACGTCGGGAAAGGGTGGAGTGAGATTCTAATAGGTATCGGTTTTCCTGTTTCGTTACCTAGACGGGCTACATTGTCTGACCCTGCATAAGGCGGGATAGATCTCCGTCATATGGCTACGATGCAAGCAAAGTATGCAAAATATTGTCCACAGACAGCGGAATCTGTTGCCGGAGCGGAAGAGCGAAGTGAGTCTGAATCAAGCGGCAGAGGCACCTTGAACTACGGCAGTTGCTAGCATCGCTGACCGACCATTCATTCATCTATCCGTTCTTTTTTCTTTTTCGACGACACACAAACGACATAGACCGCAGGCAAGTCGGCAGGCCGACAGATGACAGAAACCTTCAAGACCTGTCCAGTCTGTCCAGCAACAGCAACAACAAGATCTGTGTACAGTCTCAGCAACAACACCAACAACAACAACAATAACAACGGCAACAACAACGATATCGACAACTAGGCTCTCACAAACACCGATTTAGTGAAACGCCTATTTGTTGCGCCATGATACCTGTATACATATATGTATAGTAGTATGCGTGTAGGTGTGTGCGCGTGTGCATGCATCTGTTTGTGTTAGCACGACTGTTGAACAATGATCGCGGTTATGATTATGATTAGCAGCAATGTGATACACCACTAGCTTAGTGATGAGTGAGCAACCTTGAGTGACGTGGTTGCCTTCATTAGCCAGTCAACTTACGTAATCGAGAGAGATCAGCAAGGGAGCATGATCGTCAGGCAACCCAGCGCAGGGTTGATTAAGTAGGTTTTCGGGCGTCGCAGGAACAGAGAGAATTTGTGCGGCAAGCGATTAAAGTAGAGACGAAATAAAATAAGCAAGTATATTATTATCATCGTCATCATCATCGTTAACAGTATCGGTGAGAAAAAACATCTACCATAATAAAAGCAGCATTAATAATAATAATAATAATAATAATGCAGTTGTAATAATATGAATCTTCATGATTATTATAATAGCAGATAAATAATACCAGTGAAAAACTTAAGTAGTTTGTTTTCGAAACCGACCCGGACTTGTGAACGCCCAGCTAGCGCGGGTAGTAACGGGACACAGTGGAAGCAGAGAAACAATTCAGTGGAACAAAGATAAGTTATGGGAATCTGCCATTTTGGTAGGAAACAGACGACACACAAACAGAGAGGAAGTGAGCGAGAGAGGGGGAGAGAAGATCTTCTCGACGCTGCCTGCGAGAACAGCTCTTACAGACGGTAGTCGAAAAAAGTAAATAATCTTACATTCTGTAGATAGAACTGGTTGGACTAGTGGACGTGGCACGAGAACGAGTCGGTTCGACATGCAGAAAAACAACACATCATGTCGTTGACCACGACCAAGGGCACTGTGGTTTGATTTTCCGTCGTTTTCGACGAGAACAGATCATGACCACCAGCTCTTTCTTTTGAGCAGTGCTCGTGTTTTTTTTTTGACTAGCAGATTCTTGGAGGTGGTCCCAGCACAAACTATGATTATACGCTTGAAGTCGTACGCTGGTCGGTTGGAATTGTTCAATTGAACTTTACCTATGCTATCCGCTAGTCACGCTAATCTGTAGTAGTAGTAGTAGCACATAATGATTTGGTTAAAAAGCGTGCGATTGTCAGCAAACAGTCAGCCACATCACTGTCATGACGAGGCAGCAGCAGCAGCAGCAGAAGCAACGGCCCGAATGCGTACAGTGGAGGGCCGTCCACTAGCGTACAGACGTTGTCGCATCGGGACGCAAAAGACGCAAGCACGTAAACAAGCCGCAAATAAGTTAGCGTTCGTTTTGCCATTACGCCTTTATCGGGCATGATCCATAGACTCAATAGAGCAACATTAACAGCCGCATAGCCGTTAGGATTTTTGGACTCGGTGTCAGTTAGTTGATAGTCGGCGATTTCGACCCGTTTTGGGACGCAAGGAATCAAAAAACAACGCCGGGAACCACAGGAGAATGACAGGCAACTCAGGCATGACAGTTGGTATAAGTCCAACGAGGATCAGACAAAGATCACTCTGATCATAGAAACAGACAGTGTCGTTGGGTAGCCGTAGCAGTTCAGGGGTCGATGAGGTTTCCAGATAGTACATTTCTATTTAGGGAATAAAGCAGCGACTTGGGTGAAAGCGTCAGAACAAGTTGACCGATGCCGAGCGCACCTGAGACCACCAAAGGAGGCTTGACAAACAGATGCAAAATCTATAAGTAAGGGGAATTGAAGTAAACATGACTTAATGTTGCTGGGATAATGAAGAAAATCAGCGGTGGTTTCAGCGTGGGTACAGCCGCTGCTACTCATAGCGTGTTAGCATAACGCCAAGACCAATGAGCACAGAAGCTAGGCGAACTCAAACTCAACTTTTGACTAAATAAAACACGCTAAGGGAAAGCGTTTAGCAAGAGCTTTCTTCTCTACCAACGTGGCAAGCGCGTACAGAATCCAAACGTGTGCCTTGCCACGCACCAGAGAGCCCTATCTCTCTTTGAGGGATTTCCAAAAACGTTTCTTGTACAGCCGGAGAGCGGCACCGTAAGCAAAAGCATACGGTGAGGGATACTAAACACACTACCGACAAACTTCAAAAGCAAATGAGCAGTAAATTATCCTCCAGATGCCAGGCTAAGAAGAAAGAAATATGCATATAAAAATATATATGTACAAATGACGACAACATAATAAACCTGTCGTCCGGCTTTAACACATGCATTACACCTGAGTCATTTCAATAGACTGACTGGCATGAATCAGAACTTAGGGCGGAACCACGCTAATTCAACTAATGATTGGGCTGGTTTCTTCTTTTTGGGCATGTCGGCCAAGTACTAAGTTGTAATTGTCAGTCACGGTAAGTTATTTAGGGTCAACATTGGTTCGGACTACAACCGTTAGCCAGTATTTGACTTAAACACATGAATAATGTTAGATAGCGGCTAGGTCGGGGTACGGGAGTGGTCGACTGCCGCTGTAGTGTAATAGTAGTAGTCGTAGTAGAAAGTAGTAGTAGCGAAGAATTAGTAGCAACCGGAGAAGTGTTCTTGTGTGAGCGGGTATCGGTTCACATATTGAACAGACAGGTGTGTCCAATGTGTGAACTAACAGAAAAAAAAACAGGTAAACAAATCGGCCGACAGGCGTCGGCCGATGGCTATGACACGAATGCGGCACGAGCGAGCCAAAGCTACGCCAAGGTAAGAACTAACTATGAGTGAATGAGTAGGTAATGTGATTGGATTGGGTTGGGCAAGGTGTTGTACCGCACATAACGACAAAGGTCAGTTTGGTTCCCTAATCGTTCCACTTCAAATTGTCGAAGGACCTTCGACACGTAGTGACTACATATGACTACAACAACAACAACAACCAGTATTTTAGAACTAGAGTTATAGAGCGCCAGAGAAGAGGCGAGAGAGAGGTAGCAAAGGACGGACAGAGAGCGAGAGAAAGAAGGAAATAGCGGGCTAAGACACTTGGAAGCAAACTTGGAACTCGAACAAGAGCATCTGGACAATGGCGATGGTGATGATGATATGTGTGTTCCTGTGTGCAGCGAGTATTTCCACCACACAGAAAGTGTGGTATACAACAGTATGACTAAGTATGTCTATGACTCGATCGACGAGTCAGTGTTAGGTCCTGCCCGCCGTCGCCACCGCAGCGCCGTACAGCAACAGCGGCAGCAGGCTGAAACAAATCCGTACGGGGATAAATCGTGTGTGTGTGTCAACAGGCGCTACTGACAGGTTAAACAAGCGAGTGAGCGGTGAATGGTTGGGACGACATTAATTCACGATTCTGTTAGTTGACGCGTCCATGACAGCGTCGGTGGTACTACGTGTATGAAATATGATTGCTTGGAATTCTGCCTGTGACTCATCTGTACACATATATATATACATGAATATATATATATATATATATATATATATATATGTGTGTGTGTGAGAACTAGACAGAGGCGGAGGAGGAGGAGTGCAGGATGACACTAATGAGACGAGCAGATATGTGTATTTAGCTACTCATCCCTATATATATATGTATATATGTATATATCTGCAGCATTGCAGGCGGCCATACTCACTGTCCTCCGTCGAGTCTACTCCACCAGGCAGGCCTGTTGCCAGGACATGCCGTGAAGACGACGTTGCCGTGGCAACACAGCCGCCGTGCAGAAGGCGGAGAATTGAGAAGAAGAAGAAGAAGAAGAACGGCAGGGATTGGTCCGAGATTGATGGGAATCAACACAGAGATACAGACATCGAAATATTGACAAATAGAGAAAGAGAGAGAGAGAGAGAGAGAAAGACCGAATAGAGAGAGAGACAAATACCAGCAAGCGATCATCATCAACGGGAACGAACAAAGACGAAATCCACAGTGAAACAATGTCAACAACAACAACAATAACAGCAGTTATAACATTTCTAGTTTGCAAATACGGCATCTGGCATACAAAAAACATATATATATATATATATATATATATATATATATGCCGCATCTACTTAGAATGATTCGAAACAGAAACTCTCTACCTCTGCGGGTCCCAAATTGACCTGTTGTTAACTTAATGTGTCCGCTATTTAATGACTGATCCTTGGTCATTGATTATCGAAAATACTGTGGTGCTGTGATACCGTTTGCAGTTATTGTTGGAGTTAGTTGTACAAAGGCGTTTCATAAGCGACTAGTTTCTCTATATGAATCACCTTCACTTGAGCCAACGACTAACAATCTCGACTACGGGCTACGGGTGGGACCAGTCGTTACTAATGTAAGCGCAAACGTGTCGAATAAAAATAATGATAATACTAATAATAATAATAATAATAATAATTGAAATAGCTTGTCCCAACTTTCTAGGGCAAAACAAATATTCGCCTAACACGAAAACAAAGATAACGTTGTTGACTTCACCACGCAAAATTAATTTGGTTCCACCGCGTTGGCTACCTAGTTTAGACGGATACCTAGACGGTGCACGTTTAGGCGGGGGGTTTGGTTGGGTACTGGACGGACATTAGACAGGGCGAACGTAACCTGTGCTGGTGCTTAAGAATGAAAGTTAGAAACACGAATATAGGGAAGAAGAATCATGACATTTTAGTTTATGTGCATAATGTGGAATAGTTAGGAAGAGACTGTTTTAGAGATCGTGATGAGAGATAACGACGCAGAAGCACGAATGGGCTCTTTAGCAATAAAGTTCGGATGATTGAAAGATCATAGACAGACGAAAATATTGGAAGCGAAAGGCAGATAGGAGCGAGAAACCAAGACCGATAGAGACACACGAAGACAGAGATCAGGTTGAGATAGAGAAATGAGAAAGAATAGCAAATGCGAGCACTGGAAGGGGCAAGGTAGACAACTAGAAGACAGTATAATCGTGAAGAACGAAATTCACAGGAGGGCTGATTTAGACATACGCTTAATGCCGTGCGCGGCGTTTTTGGACTTAAGAACTCGGTGCTCACTTATTATTTTTAGGGGGATCGAGCAGCTGACCTGAGTCAGATTTTTTTACGGACATTTTAAATATTCACGCAATACCTAGGCATACGTTTGGCTGATGAATAATCATACGTCTAATAGTTGAAAGCATATCACTGCGCGTAAAGTTTCCTACTGTTCATCCCTATTGTATGTAAAACATTTTATAATCTTTTGCTGATCTAATGCCCATCGTAGCTGAAAAATACCTATTTTGCCTAGGAGTCACATGAGATAATAGAGCTGCCCTTATACTCTTGGAGAGTTATCCATGCTAGTATACTCTAAAACTGCAATTCTATCTTAAATATGCCCTATTTGCCAAGTCTAGCAAGACTGCCATCGTGGCCCAGGGCGCTATTATATTTGGCACAACTCATATTAAATTCTAGAGGTCAGTCAGGGTAATCATGATAACGGCTATGCGTTTAACCGACCACACGTTCACTTTCTTTCTAGCTCTCTCTTTCTGTATATATATATATATATATATATATATATAAATGTGGGACCGTCCGTCTCGTGCCGACGGCGGCCTTCGATTAATCGTTTTTCTGCTCGAGACGCAGCGGTAAGACGATAGTCCAAATGTTCTCGACTAGATAGCGGTTGGCTTTGCTGGTGGTCGCAGTGGGCGGCGGTGCCGACACCCACGCTAAGCTCATCACAACAATAGATCCGGACCATACCTTCGAATGTATCGTCGCCTTCGGTCATCAGCTCGTCATCCGAGCAGATGTTCAGCACATTCACCAACATCTCCGTCACTGCGGTGACGATTGGTGACGACGCAATCAGGTAGTCGCGCGTTAACGCGACAACGGGCCCGTGAATGAATAAGGGTGACAAAGTGGCAAAACATCGTGACAGCGCACACCGACACACGGAACGAACGAAACACACAATGTTAGAATTTTGTTGATCTAAAACGATCGGTTGGGGAATATAGTAAACTACGATTTAAATTGAGTAACTGTCAGTACGTATACGAGTCGATGCCTGGGAAATCGGTATATATATATATATAGGTATATATATATATTATATATATATATATATATATATAGGTATATATATATATATATATAGGTATATATATATATATATATATTTATATTTATATATATATGTTTTAAGAATGACGTATCGTTATGTTCGTTACTGAATCCAAATTCCTATTTGTCGTAACGACAACGGTGCAATAGCACTGCACTGTGGTGTCATGGTCGTGACCGTTTCAACAAAGCAACAAGGCCGTAGAACGAGCAAGAAAATTGACAATATTCGATTTTGTCCTGACAAACGCCAAAGCAGGCGTCGACTGTTCAGCTAGACAAGAGACGACGATTAGGTTGTTAAATGGTGGAGGAAGGATGAATGGATATATGAGTGGATTGGTGAATAGTAGCATCAGCAGCAACAGTAGGCATTTAGCTTAGCCTCATCGAAGAAGTAGCAGTGTAGTCGCCGACGGCGGCCTGCAACTGACCCTTCTCGCCAACGAAGGGCAGAGACCAAGTGAAGACGTCCATAAAGTTCGGCAGCCAGTAGGGGTGCGGAGAACAGTTGAACTGGCGGATGTTCATCACGTTGTTCTCGTATTTGAGCACGGCCGCCTTGTTGTTGTACACGTCGAGGTAGTTGGGCGCGCTGAATATGGTGATTAGCGATGGGAAGCCGGTCGTCAGGCTCTTGCGGTACATCCGATAACCGGCGTCCTGGGCCTCGTGGGCGCGAATGATCGAGAGCAGGTTGTTATGCGCAAGAAAGTCGCAGCATGCCGCGTACGAGTAGAAGTACGAGCAGCCGCGGACGCTATTGTGGCTAAAATGTTCAGTGGAACTCTTCTCCGAGCCAAAGTCCTCAAGGGGATCCGACCACAGCAGGTCGCACATCGGACCGTAAGCCGGTGGCTCCTTGAACCGGTCTAACCTGAAAGCGGGCCGCCGGCCGCGTCACACAGATAGCAATTCAACAAACAAATTGGCAAAATAGTTAGGCCTCCTTCCGCTGACGGCACGCAGATAGATCGACGGCTGCTGGTCGTCGTTCGTTGAGCGTAGGCAACACGGGAAACGGGTACACTTGCGAAACGGAAACGGTTACATAGATGGCCTATGACATTCGACGAAAAATATTTCGTAAAAGGTTACATAGATGGCCATTATAGATAACATTCGACGAACGGCGGCATTCGAAACATCTATTCATACACGAAGGTGGTATATGCAGCAAGTATATATATATATATATATATACGAGACGGTTCGTGCACTCTCGTGCAGGACGAGTTAGCAAAGGGACACGAAGTAAGCGCATACATTCACTTGAGAATTCACGCATCTGTGGTATTGTTGAACGTGTCGACATGTCATTATAAAAAAAATGCGATTCTTCTTTACCTCGCTTTTCTATTGTAAACGCAATTACGCGTTTAAAATTTTTCGAAAATGTTATGTTCTGTTTTTGCTTTCGGCGCTACTTACAAATAATACACAATCACCTCTAGCTATTACTAATGTGCCCACTGCGTCCGTAAGGCTTTAACACGTGTAAGCATGAAATCATCTAATCGTGCAAACCACGTGAACGCCAATAGTTGATTGTCGTGTGTAGTGCCTTTTTGACTGTTTACGGATTCACGTATCTACGTACCTTCGGATGTCATCAAGGGTATGTATTTCGGGCGATAAGCCGCCGTGTACGCAGAGAAACTGCTGGTTCATAAGAGCCGCGAGCGGCAGGCAATCGAATGCCTCCATACAGGCATCGTATACTCGCTCAGAGTACTTGATCTTGCACTCGGTCTTGAACGTGAAGTACTCGGTAAGGTGGCGGCATTCGTGATTGCCCCGCAGTAGGAATAAGGTGTTTGAATAGCAGATCTTCAGGGCCCACAGATATAGGACACACTAGAAAAAAGGGCGAACGTATGAACAGACACGAATACACAACGAGAAACAACGCCGGTTATGAAAGTTTACTTGCCATTGTATATTCATATGCATTTGTTCATCCTTGACAGGTAGTCATCGACAAAATTAAGTATAGAAATAAACAACTGTAAGACCCAGCACATTTACGAGTATGCTTGTCTAATGTGTTTAAGTCACTGCTCATGATATTCCGAAATTCTGAGATACCGATTTTGTGACAAATATCATTCAAGTAATAATCCTATATATACTATTGAGCACAGAGTATTCGAATGTCCTCCGCGGGCCAAACGTCCGAGTGATGGCACGAAGAACCAGTGGGCGGCATGATATCTGTCACAAGGAAATCCACATCGCACCTCGCGAGACCTCCTAGATAAGCTTGACTCCAAAGGCAGCGACTGGAGCCACTTTCAAGGGAAGAGGAGGCGTAATGCTGTTGCTAGGAACTGCCGCGAAAGGCGCATTTTCTGCATCTCTCTGTCAGGTTAAGCTAACAGCCGTTGTTGAGTTAAAGGAGACCCAGATAACAGAATTGGTTGTCCTAGGACTGAGGGATCCCGTCCAGACCAAGTCTTTCGCTATTTATCGCCACTCTACCGCCCCGCCTAAATTTCACTGCGTCCGTCTTCACTAGATTCAGGGTGAAGTTGAGTTCGGATATGGTCTTGTGGAGCAAGGCCACAGCTTGCCGAAGTGGGAAGCGCTTTGGCCCATAAACGACCATATCATCTGCGCACAGGAGCACCTTTGCCAGTTCTCTCGACCATTGAGCCCGTTCAGAAAAGTCCTCTAGGAGGAAAATATAAGCGGACTTGGACTATCGTCTTGCGCAACGCTTGTTGTTTGTGGGATTGGAGGTAGATTCGAGACTTCATTGTCGTCTGCTACTGGATTCTCCTTTAACACTATACCTAGGAAATTTAGCAGACGCGTAGGGGCTCCCACGGTCGCCAGATTGTAGCCCAGTTGGGCCGACACATGCGGCCTCAGAATTACGGGCTTCATGGCGGTCAACACACGGCACCCGGGGAATTATTAATTGTGATATAGTTTTCTTGTTGTTCGAAATAGTAAATTAAGTGTTAGACTTAAGGAGTAGATGACAGCATATTCACACAAATCGGCCTTGGCTGGCCAACTACTACCTTATATATGTATATATATATATATATATATATATATACGATCGTACGTATCACAAGTTAAGCAAAAACTCGAATGTAAAATAAGACCGATGATACAGCGGCTTATCGTGAGCAGCAAAACAAAACTGCCGAGACTAGCGTCATACAATTAGAAAGAAAAAAACATATTACGTATTTCTTTATCCCGTCAGTTATGGCCTAGTTACAAATATGGCGCTGCCTGGTAGAGGGACGTTTAATAATATGACTCGCTTTTGGAAAGATTTCATGGTTGAGCGCTGTGAGGCCTTCCAAGCATCCAGGGATAGCCTCTTCGGTCTTGCTTGACCTCGATTGCTTCTGGAGATGCGATCATATACAGGCTGCAGTTGTACTGAAGAGACGGTAGACTTTGTTGGCGCGCGAATCTCGACTATTTGTCGAGATTTTTGGTCAAGAAAGTGAGATATCTATACTAACCGTCTGAAGTTGTAAAGTAAATGCACTCTCGTAACCCAAACCCCCTAATCAAGTTGACTATAAGCACACCAATCAGAGATGAAGTTGTTACACTCATAGATGTCGGCATTTTGCGGCCGTTGGCCGGCTTAAAATCCAAACTGCAAATTGATTCCCAATGTGTCTTAAAACAAACTGATCCGCAATGTGTCTTAAAACAAACCGATCCGCAATGTGTCTTTAACATGAAGCGAAGATATTCTTGTGCACGTATGTTGTTATAACTATCTAAAAGCGTGTATACAGAGAGCGTGTCCTCTTATGGCGTTGGCATGGGTTATAGAATGAAAGACGAGTCGCAAGAGGAACTTACTTCGATGCTGAAGTAGCCTCGGTCTACGTAGTCCCCCAGAAAGAGATACTTGGTCGTGGCAGGTGGGCCACCGACCTCAAATAGCTTCATGAGGTCGTAGAACTGTCCGTGGATATCACCACAAACTGCAACAGAGAAAAAAAACGGCAGAAACGTTAGACGAAGAACGCAGAATTCGTGTTTGTTGGGTAAGGTGGCTTCACCTGGGCCTTTTAGGTAAGATTTATTCATACTTAACCTCCATTACCTATTAAGGACAGCGTTGCATAGCAAATATTGCCAGTGGTCCAGTATTAATAGAGTAGAATAGAAAACGCCTTTATTTACCGAATAAAGGGTGGAAAGGAGGCTAGGTAGGCAATTACGCCCACAAAGCCGGCTTGTTGTGCGATTCTCTGGCTACACGCCAGACAAACATATTAATGATTGCTTCAAGTCTTGCAATACATTTTGGTAAATACATGATTTGACTTCTGCGAGTGTTCATTGTCACATCGAAGAAACGGTTGATAAGATCAGCACTTGCAAGTTGCGATAGTGCTCGCGTGTCGTTGTTCTTCGGTAAAATCGAAAGCGACGGAAGGTTTACAGCATTTGGCTCGATATCACATATTTTACAGAGTTTTTTTTAGAAAACTCCCCTGAACACCTTAATCATGGCTATGTGTTTGCACAGCTATGCGCTCCAGACGGGTGAACAATAAAAACGTTTGAATACCACAATTGCTTTACACAGACGAATATACACATTTGGGTCCTTGACGATAAAACAAAGGAACAGCATGTTCACAAGTATAGATGTTAATTTGAGTAGTTTTCTTTAATGTGCAGAAAATGGAAGATCCGTTGATATTAATACACCGAGGTCCTGTGCAACATTAGCGGTGGGAAATATTGTTCCGTTAAGCTGA